>JANHGN010003346.1:0-77414 GCA_024605025.1 Megaceryle maxima
GAGGCGGAAATCTGAGTTTTGGTAGGGATAGGTGTAGGAGAAAAAGCCTTCTTAGATTTCTTATTTATATATATATTTTTTTTTCCCATTTCTTTTTTGGTTATTCTACTGAACTTAACAGTGTTTATGGTTAGACAGATCTTTCTCTGATTAGAGGTACTTTTGATTTGAAATGTATTGAGAAGACTTCATCTGAAGTTTTTGTGTTTGACTTTAATATTTTTAACCTCTGTTTTCTACAGCCAGTACTCAGGAAATATTAGGAAAAAGTCCTGAGCATTGTTGTCCATCTGACCATCATCTGATACAGGCATCTGGCCTGTAAGCAACTGGGTGCTGCTCTTCTCAGTAACACACTTCTTAAAAAGTGTTTGGTTTAATGGTAAATAAAATGTCACTGATTAAGGCATTATTTACTTCTGGCTGCATACACTAAAGGTCTTCCACATTACTGACTCCATTATTAATTGAAGGAGACTCCTCCTGTTACTCAGAGTGCAGACCTTATACAATTACCTGAGAGTAGAATCCAATTTTTTTTTTTAATTTTTATTTTTTTCCAGCACCTTAAAGCTCTCTGTAAAAGAAATCTCTTCAGAAAACCTCATGGCTGGGGAGGGCAGTCAGTGCATTGAGCAATTAGACTTTTCACCTAATAGCAGGGTTGAAGGCTCTCTGCCCTGTCTTCAATTCTTAACTGTGGTGTCAGATTAAAGGAAATGCTGGGTTTTTGCTTTCATTTTATCCTCATCTTTTTCTTTTCTGTCTTTTTAAGCAGCTTGAGCGTCCACGCTGAGCCATGTCACATTCAAAATGATACACATACTGTGCATTTTAATGAGCTGCTAACGCTGATTATACAAAAAGCAATCTCAGAAATATTTACTGAGACAAAAAAAAAAAAAAAAAAAGCCTATGGGGAATTAATTAGCTTTTTAAGAATTGGCTTTTTGAAAGCCATAGATTCTGGAAAAGTTGAACTTGGAAGCAGTTTCAAAGGAGTTAAAGTGAGCAGAGAAAAAGGAGTGAGTTGTAATGGAGCATTACACATGCCAGGCATCTCTGTGCTAGTCAGAAGATGCCCTGGAAGCTCTGTATTTAATTACTTCACCCTCTAAAAGCTTTCTGCGAGTGGAGTGCCATGCAGTGCCTGGATCATCTGTAGAGTTTCTAGAGCCTTTCCTTCTCCCATTTCCCACAGAATGGCTTTGTGACTGGTTTATTGGAAGAGTAAAGCTGTTTTCATTTGATTGTTTTCTTAGATGCCTGATTTCTCTAATTATATTTAAGCACCTAAGCTCCTCCTTAAATAATAGTTTTAAATATTTTAGATATAAGAATAGCTCTACTTCTGTAAATTTGCATAGAATCACTTTTCCTGATCAAAAGTTCTGTTGCAACAGTCTGGCAATTATGATCAAATACTGAAGTGAGTGAAGTACATCAGGTCTATTGGAAGGAGAGACAGGGCACGAGTGAAAGGTGATCTCAGGTCTAAAAAGTGAAGTGAGCTGTACACTTCTCTACATCCTGTTATCTCTATCTATAAAATATGAACCCTGATAAACACGACTGCACAAATATATATATATATTTTAAATAGTGATGTTGGAAACTCACTCCACTCAAGTCAATGGCAGGTTGCATCCAAATTCCAGTTAGTTTTAGACCCATCTGATTAACGCTCCCTGTTCCTGCAGATGTAAAGGGGTGTCCATGGGCTGGATATCACCTGAATACACACTTCTGTCCCTTCCAAGGGCAAGTGATTTGTCATCAGATAGTGACATATGAAAGCAATTAAGAATGTATTTGGATCAGGCATACACTGTAAGTGAAAGACATATTTTGGTGATAGGAAGAATTACACGAGCATCAGATCGTTCATGTTTCAGAGACTACTTCAAAGTGCTGCAGAAACCATTCCAGTGCAGGCTACTCAAGCCTTGGAAACGTAAAGGACAAATCCTTGTAATAATGAGTTGAAAGGCAACGCGGAAATTCAAATGTGGAACTGGTCCTTGAAAGATGAGTTGTTGTGTACAGGATATTACTGAGATCAGAAAGATTTGAAAGGCATTTTTTTTTTATTGCTCTTCGGTAAGATCACCAATAATATTGCAAATGTTGTTGTAAAACCGTGTCATAGGGCGGGAAGGCAGCAGAGGTTTCTAGACACATATCTCTTGCAGTGCACGGACTCTGATGCCGAGCGTGTTTCTAGTGCAGGCTCTCTCAGCCTTTACTCGTAAGCAAGGCAGGATCAGGGCGGAGGGAAGACTCGCAGCGATGTCTTTCAGCGCTTCCACGTGCAGCAAACCCCAGTGCTTGAGCACGTCCCTTCAGCCTCGCGCTGCCTGGCTTCAGGTGGCTCTGATCTCAGCCCCAGGCTCACCTGACTTGTGAGCAAAATTAGAACTGACGCAGGGTTAGATTTGCAAAGTTAATTGGGCTCATAAGCAGGATCGTGGAAGCGCTGGCGTGTGCCTAATTCTATTGGCATCTTTACGCACCTAAATAATTTTGTAAACCTGGCCGTAGACGCCGTCGCTGATTCTGAAACCCGCTTGGATTTCAGATGATGTCAGGCAGCCCAGCGGGTAGGCGAAGGTTTACGCTGCAGCAGGGGCACAGTCTGAACATGATATACCATGAAAAATGGGGAGCTCATCCCCAGGCCCTGTGCCTGGCTCCGCGAACCGGAGCCGGGGTGTTTCCTCTGCAATGCAGAAGGCTGGCGTTGGCGTGGGCGTGCTTTGTTCTACCTTGGGTTAGATACTTAATGAGTTCTTCTCCACGCCCCCCTCCTTTTTTAATGGTCTTGTTTAAATAAATATTAATGCCTTGTCTTTGAGCAGGTGCAAACCTGAGCTCCAGAAAGGCTGTATTATGGTTGCAGAACCATTATGGTATCCCTATCAATCATCCTCTCATTTGCTCCTGGGATGTAAAGAGCACCTGTGGCTAGTTAGCTAGAGACTTTATTACAAGCTGGATGACTTCAGCATTCCTTGCTCATAACTGTTCCTTCTGCTTTCTTTTCTATGAATAAATGTTGATTTTTTGCAAGCCTTGAAGTAACTTTTTTTTTTTTTTCTCCCTTTCATTTCTTGACTCTGTAGAGCAGAAAATAAAAATAAACAATAAAACCCCAAGAAATACAGGTGCCCCTCTGCGAACCTACTTAGTTCAGGACAGCAGAAGGTTGTCACAGAAGACAATGCAAGCAATAGCTTTTTTTTTCCCTCTTGTTCTAGCTACTCTTTTATCTTCTTTTATCTCTTTTATCTCCTTTTAATAGTGCCTTGTTAAAAAAAAAAAAAAACAAAAGGTGAGCTTTAAACACAACACTGCAATACAACATTTCTTCTAAGTGTATGACAGACAAACCAGAGAATCTTTATCTCATATATAGGTTTTTTTCACACAGAAGACCAGTGCTGTGAACCTGCTCTGGACAACCCCTTGATTTTTATTCCACTTCTTTTGAGAACAGCCACCAAGAAGGCACAACAGCACCTTTCAGACTGTCTGAGAGGATTTCCTCTTGGTGAGCTGCAGGACTTAGGGATAGGGACTGTCTTATGGATCCATACGTTCCAGGCATACAGACTCTTCTCGTGCTGTGTGTCACTTACATGTGGATACGTCTGTTCCAAAGCAGCTTGTGGACCAGCCTAAACTGGTCACCTGGAAGTCATGAACTGTCTGACACTTTTCTTCTTGCTCTCCCTTCCTGGCTGACCCTCTTCACTTGGAGTGCCAGGAGTTCAGGCTTTAGGATCCATTTTTATCTGTATTTTAGAATATCTTACCCATTTGTTCCTTTAAGCATGTGTTAATATTAATAACACACAGATAATTTTTCTGAGTAAGAAATCAAATTCACCTACATGCTGCCAGATCTACGCCTCCAGGGAAGTGTTCTGAGTCTAGAGCTGGTTGAATAATTCTATTCTATTTCAGACTCCTCTTTCTTCAAAGACAGACTAAAGGAGCATGCTCGTGAATAACAGGTTCTCTTGAAATGTTTTGGATTTTTGTTGGGGGGGGAGGGGGAATATCCTAACCATAAACTTTTAACTGAAAGTGGCAAAAGCCTATTCAAAATCTAGGCTTGTTTGTGCAGCGTTCAATTTCTCTTGTCTGTATTTGATTTAAACCACTGCAGATTTAACATGATTTTTCTTCTAAAGAGAAAGAAAAACAAGAAGAAAAATAGCCCTGCATGAAGCTCCCTGTTATTTTCTTCACCAGTGGAGTATTTTATCATTCTGAGCAAAAATTAACTGGGGCTGTCGAAGTTTGCCAGTGATTGATAGTGTCACCTTAAATGTTACTAGTCAAAACTTGTTTTCTCCCTTCTCACTCCTCCAGAATTCAGGTAGGCACTTTGCCAAAGCGTAAAATTCCCTTTTGTGAGATTTGAAAAGTCAGCAGCACCAGCCACGTTGTCACTCCCAACATAGAAAGCAGGGACAAGTTTCCCAGCGCGCGTAGCGATGCGAAGCGAGGTGGCTGCCGGGGGAGCGGCACCCCCAGAGCTCTGCCCACGCTGGTGGCCGTGGGGTTGGGGTGGTGCTGGGCACTGGGGGAGCTGTGTTTGGCTACCTCTGAGGATGCCAAAGGATGCTGACCAACTAGAAAGTGCAGGCTATGCTTTGCTGGAGCTGCAGGAGAGCTCTGGTCAGTGCTGGAACTGGAATGGTTCAGCCCACAGGTGATTTAGGGAGGCTTTGGGATGGGTGACCCTGAGCTCTGCAACCCTCCAGCCTGGGGATGCTTCCAGGGAGCCTTGCAGGAATCTGCTCATGCCAACTGGACTGGGACTGGGCAGCATCTTCTGCAATGTCTGCTTGCTCGTCCATGCATTAGTATAGAAATCTCTCCCCTCCTCCCTGTCGTGTGTCCCGGGCAGGTTCTGATCGTTCCACACGTGACTGAGCGTGTGTATGCGTGTGCTTTATGTACGGGATGAATTGTCTGGCTCAGCTTTCATCTTCACAGTTGTGTTCTAATGTACTTGCTGCAAGATTATATAATGTGCATGATCTTCTCCTTTCTGGTAGTGCTCAGAAAGTTGATTTTGAACTTCTGGCCTTACAAATACATTTCTCCCCGATGAGAAAGCAGACAGCTTGTGATGAAAATTAACTTGCTAATAAAAATAATTGGTACACAAAGGGACAATCACCAAAATCAAACCCCGCTTCGTTTCCCTAAGCGTGTTTAAGTATTTCATGAATAGAAACAGATTATAAGAATAAATCATTTTTTGGTCTGCACCTTGGGACAAAGCTGAACGATGGTTCTTGTCTCTATAGATACCTTGGGTCCTTTGCCGTGTGTTTAATGCATTTGAGCAGATAGATCTTTACGCACGTTCCAAAGTACTACAGGAAAAGCAAAAGATGGGTTGTCTGGTCCATTTGCTGGCATCACCACTGCTGCATAGTAAAATTGCCATTTTTCAGTTTTCACCAGTAGATCTCTTCTGTAGCCCTAAATCCTCTGTCTAGCCCGTCCCATCACTGCTTGCAGAGTTGGTGAATTCACAGCTTCCCTGTCAGCAGATTCTATTTTCTAATTTCCTTTCTGTATTAGAAGATTTTTCTCCATTATTTGCACAACCTGAGGTACAAACCATCATCTGTTACTTCATTCCCATGTCTGCTGTGAAGAAGCCTCTTTCCTTCCCAGATTAGTACAGGCAGTTAAGGCACATTGTCTTTTCCCCTCAGTCTTTATTTCCTCACAGATTTTACAGGGAGATGCCCGGAGAAAAGCGAGCAGTTCTGAATTTGCTATTGGTGATATCTTTTTCTTCACGTTCCTACACATGCACCTTGAAAAGTTGAGCATTTCCCTGCAGGTGTGACACTTTGCTGAGTCTGAGTTGATGCCTTCATAAAACCCCTTGACTGTGAATTCATTCTCTTGCAATTACTGATTCCCCATCTTTCCTCCAGGTACAAACCACCGCAGACAGCGTTAGCTGAGTTTATCTATGGGACTGACACACGGCAGGCTCGTTCCCAAGGTTATTTTGGAGTAAACAAGCAGACAAAACCGAGCCAAAACAAAACATAAACTCCCTGAAACCCCTGAGCTGGAGCCCAGAGCTACAGCATGCATTTTAATTCTTGTTTTTGCCATAAAAAAGGGAGAGATGTCAGAATGGGAACGTCTCGTGGTACGTTCTGAGGAGCAGCGCCGTGTGCCGTTGGGATCTGTCACCATCCCATAGCGTGACTGGTGAGGAAGCTGCTGCTCCTGTTCCCTGCAGATTAGCACGACAGCTGTAAGAGCCACACGAAGTGACAGCAGCTACAGAGAGTTCTAACCAGATTGGCCAGGGACTCAGGTATGGGAAATCCACACGCCTTAGCTTGGCTTCTTTGGGTGGCTTTTTCTTTTTTCTTTTTTTCTTTTTTTTTTTTTTTTTTTTTTGTAGATCTTGCATAAATGGGAAACAAGCCAGATTTTAAACGCATCCTGATTTAGGAAAATCTGTGACTGACCTTTAAGCTGACTGGATTCAGTACATGGATTTCCTTTGACTTCTGCACATTTTAAGCTGCGTTTCACTCCTTTTGTATCGACAGGGCAGTTAAGCTCCTGCAAATCTAAACCAGCAGCTGTGAGATTTCAGCCCTCTTCTATCCAGTGTTGGATCAAAAGTACATGCTAAAAATACCTCACATTTGAACATTTCTTAGGGGTACCTTTGCTTTATATTGAGGAATAAAAGTAAGAGGAATGGAAGGCATCCTTCTCCAGACTTCAGAATAGCTGTAGCACAGGCAACGTGGTTTTTAGTAAGACTTTAAATCCAGTTGAGCAAACTGGAAAGCAATGCAATTAAAGCTGTGTCATTAAAGTAGGGCGGTACAAGGGTGGCTGGGTGGAGATGTGGCTATGATGAGCCCAATAAGGACTAAATTTGAATATAAATCTGAACAAAAGAGTGTTAAAGTTTTGCATTGGTTTTCTGGGCACTGCTGCAGACCCTTTCACTGCAGTGAAAATGAGCTGCAATTCCTTGAATCCACAGCACTTTTGTTTTCTTCTTAGAGGGACTTCAAGCGTGCAGCTCTCCTCTAGCAAGAGCCTCACCAGCCGTGGCTGCTGGTTGATTTGGTCACACTGGGCTGGGCT
The DNA here is from genome assembly GCA_024605025.1 of Megaceryle maxima. Classification (NCBI taxonomy): domain Eukaryota; kingdom Metazoa; phylum Chordata; class Aves; order Coraciiformes; family Cerylidae; genus Megaceryle; species Megaceryle maxima. Next base: position 7,159 of record JANHGN010003346.1, read on the forward strand.
CCAGCTGCTGCAGGTCCCCAGCCCTGACTGTCTCTGCTTGCAGTCGTGTCAGGAGGGAATTTTTCTTGATGTTTGTTTTCAAAATGAAATATTTTCACTGTTGAAATGAGCACTTTCAGATGTCAGTGGAACCAGAATTTTCCAATTAAAATGAGCCTCATCCCCATCATTACATGTAATAAAAGTACCTTACATAATAACATCGTCCCCTGAAAAGTGGTAAAACTTCCCTACCCTTCTGTGAGAGGCCAATAATAGGCTTCATATAACCTCAATAAAACGATGTTAAAATTCTAAATGACTTGACAGAGCTCAGAAACATCCCTATAGGGACCAGGCTGCTCGGTCCAGAACCTCCAGCCTTGTTTGGATTTGTTCATGGGAGCTGGTAGGGTTTTGTGATATTAATTTTATTTATTTAGTGAATAATTGTGCTCCAAATAGGAAAACCTGGTCCTCGTATTTTTTATTTTTTTTTGTCTGTCCTGTCTAAATCACATCTGTAATATCAGAACAGCCAAAGTTCCTTGCCTTCCTAATGAAACAGGCTGCTTAAGCACTAAGCCCTGGTAATCCAGTGTATGTTTTCATAACAGTAAATATAATATGAAGATATGCACAGCTTGCGCTTGATGTAAGCGGTGAGATCATTACAGTGTTCCTAAATCCTTTTATTTTAAGATGTATTTAGTTGGTAAAGTTCCCATGTTTGTCCTTCATTTGTCATCTCTAGCAAGGGCTTTAACCCACAGCCAGCTTCCCAAACCTACCCCTCCAGCTTAAGCTTCCTTTTCTTTGGAGATTTGTTGGTCCAGGAGACAGAGAGATGTCATCTATGGGATGTTAAAGCGATGGGCGAAGGCTCAAAGGGATGTGACTTTTGGCTCTTTATGTGACCTTGGACAGCCTAAGCAAGACCTTTTCTCCCCAGCTGCCCTTGCCTAAAAGCGAGGAGCTGTTAATTCTTTCCTTCTGATCCCTACTGTTTGCTCTTGCTCTTTATAAAAGGGACTTTGCTCTTTGCACTGACACAGTGTCCAGTATGTATTTTCATAATCATTATTTACACTTTGATTAAGCACTCGTATGATTCAGTAGATGACATTAATAATATCAAAATGCCATTTTATACAATACGAAAGATCAGAATTTCCTATTGGAAATCAATGAGAACATCTCCCTAAAAAATCAATGACCTGAATGTCTCTTCTTATATAAGAAGTATCTATATTTATCAATGCTGATATAAGATGCTGTGGTTATCTGTCTGTTAGTGGCCTATACAGAATGCTGTGATGTTTTTCTCAGAGGCAACCAGTTAGCTTGCAGGAGTGGATTGCATTTGGTCCTCACCAGTATGGTCTAGATCTAAACAGAAGCCTGCAGAAAGGCTCAGTCAGCCGTGACCAGACCTCTCCCGTGGATTCCTTTGTCACTAGACCTCAGCCCTTCCACGAGACGCTCTGTTAACTAGAAAAGGTTGTTCCTTCTCAAGTCCTACACGACTCAAGGTGACTGAGCAATTCCCTGCTGGAGTGGGTCTGTTCAGAATATAACTTTGTCTGCTAGCCAGAGCTGGGTCAGGGCGAGAGCCTTGATTCTATTCCTAGTCCTGCTGGAAATTGCACCTCTGCACGGTGCTTTATCCTGGACAGATTGAGAGACAGCACTAGTATGTCAAGAGATCGGTGCCACTGGAAACAAAGGTCTGTGTGCATCTCTCTGTTCTGCAATAAAACCGTGTACATTGCACAGGATACGTAACATTTGCACTTGCAAATTGCAGAGGGATTAGGGCTCTGTTTGATGAGAGTAGAAATCTGTTTATCTTAAAGTTTTTATACGTATATGTATATGTATATCCTGTATCTAATTTAGCCTGGAGTGTAATCAGTAAAAAATTGCAGGGTAACCTCATCACCTGTAAGCATTCTAGTGGGAAAATCTGCAGCACCAGCAGGAATTGAGATTCGAGATGCTGAAAAAATAGATCCTTTCATCGGTGCTTTCTTCCTCATTAAATGCAGAGCTTGCTCATAAGTATTTGCCAAATAAAAAGGGAGAAATAGGTAAAAGTTAATACTATACAATTAAGTTCCCTTGAATTTTCCCCGAAGGTTCACCTTAGCTTAATTTAATATCCCTTCAGTTCTCCCAGGCCATCTGTTTGGCTGAGATGCAAAACAAACGTGTGCGGTTCGATGTGTTTATCGTGCAAGCCTTGGAGGTGACAAAAGCTTGTAGGAAACGGGTTTGCTCACTGACCCCAGAGGGCAGTTGTTTCTGCGAGCAGTCCTTCACCTGTTACCAGCTCTCCTGGAAGACACTTTGAGTAATCCAGCAAGGCAGGTAAAACCCGTGTTTAACAATGAGCATGTCAACTGTCTCATTGCCTTGGTGAGCTGGGCTCGACAGCTGTTGAAGTCAGAGGAGAGACTGAGCTGAACACCCAGCTGGGTGGGGACCCTGGGAGTCCATATTTGAAGTGTGTGGAAACTATTTCCTCCTGAGCTAGTTAGAGACAAGTGCTGGGAGAGCAAAGCCAAGCAGGAGCACTGTGATGAGGGAGCAAAGCTTCCTGACCCCTGTGGTGACAACCTTATTAGCACAGCTCTGCCTCCTGGGGAGCAGATGCCAACCTTTGGAGCACGATGCTGCTGTCTCCTGTGTGGAGCTTGAGACCTGTGAGGCAGGACTGGGTCCTGCGCAGCCCCACGGGTAGGTGGGGGCTTTGTCCCGGCAGATGTGGGCAGGGTCCCGGGCAGGTTGGTCCCGTGGGACCTGGGAGGGTCTGCGTTCGGGTTAATTGCCTCAGCCTTTCCCCTTCGTGTATGGTTTAATTCACTGATGGGCAAAGTGTGTCAGTTGGTGGAAGCTGTGGCCTGAACAGCCAGTGGTGGGGTCAAAATAGGACACTGGGTCTCTGGTCCCCAGTTCTCCCTCTCTCATTGCCGGCGGGAGCTCTTCCCAGATCCCAGTGACTCCTGAACTGGGACACAGGGAATTCTGCACCCTCACAAACCAGGGGCTAACACCAACTTTGTGACCCTGTGGACCACAGAAAGAGGGTGGCAGAGCTGGCCCAAGACTTCTGGGGGATGACCGTGAGGTGGGCAAGTTGGAGGATGGGTGGCTGGAGGTGGGCAGCCAGGTTCCATGGTGTGAAATGCTGAAATCCTGCCTCGTTCAGCAGGGCTGGCGCTTTTAGCACTGTTAGTGCTTTGGCACACGTGTGAGCCCTGGCGCTGCTCTATCTTCCTCCTCTCCTTTTGGTCTGAGGATTTCCCTGAAATTTCCCTTTGAATTAAAAGCTTGTGCGTGTGGTGTGGTGACCAGCAGACTCTGCACACCGAGCAGGTGGATCCTGGGTGAAAGATCACCTGCCAGAGCAGCGTACGATGGAACACTTGCCATTCAGAGGACGGTCTGCTGACAATCACTCTGAGGCTGGGCCAAAGTTGTTGTGGTTTCTGTTTTTTGTGTTTTATTTTTTTAACTGATTACATTTTAGTTCTTGTTTTAAAGCACTTGATTGTTTTTCAAAGCCATCTGGGAAGAGTTGGGCTCTAACAGTGTGCTGACAAGTGCAAAAGTAGAAACAATCATAGTCCATCGCCAGAGACTTCGCAACTGTAATATCTCGAGCCTTGAAGTATTTTGTATTGCTATTTTCGAATCTTTGACTTACTTGAAAAGAACTTGATGCTTGTGTCATTTTCTGTAAATTGGGCTCTGTCTGTCACTGCCTATTGTACCAAAAGTGGTTTAGAAACATTTTTTTAGAAATACACAAGACTATTTCTACTGAAATAATCAACGTGCGCACATCCGTGACATATTTTTCCATAATCGGAGCACAATTAACCATGGATAGAAACCAGAGGAAGATTTTTACAGCTCTCCCAAAGATATCATGGGATAGTTTGTGTTCTAAAGTTTGTATTTTTATCCTGCTCTGGCAGGGGGTTCAGACTCGAAAATCTCCAAGGTTCCTTCCAACCCCTGACACCCTGTGATACCTGCGTGAAGGCAGAACCCTTTTCCAGCTCTGAGTTATTTAACTGTGTGTGAAATATTAACTTGGGAACTGGTGTGTCTGCTCAGGCCAGTGATCTGCTTAAGGTGGCAAATACCTCAGCAAAGCTTCTTGGCTCTCAGCATCATTCTTTATCAATCTTTAGGGATTGTACTGTCCTCTGAAGGAGAGGACCCTGTGAAAGTGGTTTAAAGCTACCCCAGGATGATACAGAGAACACACAGAAAGACTACCCAGAGGAACAAAGTTAGCCATGGAGAAACTTCCTTTTGCTGTTTTTAAGGGGTTAATAAACTGTGATAGCTATTATAGCAAATATTTTTCTTGTCTAGAAAGGCACATTGTTAGAAAGTGTTCTGGGTGATTGAGACAGTGATGGAGGTAACCTATTGCTCTGCTACACCCAGCAACTCTGGAGTCACCATCAGTCCTAGGCCTGTTAATTAATCTATACGTGGAACTGCAAAAGAATGCACTGCCAAAGATAATTCCAACTCCAAAATCTCTATGTCCAAGTCTGAATGTTCTGGTGGAGCCCATATGATAAAGTTAGGACTGTTACCCTCCGGACTGCGCTCGGTTGTGAACTATGGTTTTAAAATCTTGGCATAGGAGCCATTTTCCTACTTCACTGTGGTTTTCAAATGGTCATTAATAAAACATAGTCCTGTCTGTGTCTCGATGCAGTGAGACCTTAGTCTTAGTACATGCCCTTCCCATTTATTATTTATACAGGCATTTAACAGCTCTGACATATTTTAACAGAAACGCTGGGCAGTTGTTTGCCAACCAGAATCAGCAACAAATAATATTTGGTGTTTCAAAAGGGTTTTTTTTTTTACACATGTAATGAATAAAAATAACACCTGGGCCTGGTGGGTTGTGGGAGAAATGATGTTTCATGTGTTGTTGTTTGCTTAACTTCAACAGTCCTGCCTCTTGTCTTTTATTTCCAAGTTACAAGTGTTGTTTAAGTCAGAGGGTATTCCATAGGTGTGTGTATATGGCTGCTGATTTAATTTATATATGCAGCAGTGGTTGAGTAAGAGGTGAAGAGATTAATTGTGCCTTCTTATTAGCATCTCAGAAAAACTGATTGCCTTTCCTTGCCTGTTCTCATTTCCTGATGGCTGAACGCTCCCCTGAATGCTGAGGGTTCCTCCTCCTTCCATGAAGGACGACCCAGGCTGCTCCTGCAGCCCTGGGTACTGGTGTGAGTTCAGATGGGTTCAGTAGCAGCTTTGTAGAGTGGGGAGATAACCAGCAGACTGGCCTGAGACGTGGGCAAATAAGAAAGGCTGCCTGGAGAAGGTCACAGCTCCCAAGAATATGGTTAAAACCACCAAGAAAGGCTGAAGGCTTCAAGAAGTCAGATACATGGAGATTTTTTGACTTACATCTTTGGTACGCTTGAAAACAATGACTAATCTTATGTTTTGTCTCCATAAAAAGTAAAAATAAACAGAGTAAGACCCCAAGTTCCACAAATAATGAGAGGAAGCTCTGTGAAGCACTTAAAGAAAGAAGCGTTGATCCTGCACTATTGAAGTGAAAGGAATTTTATGGTTGACTTTGAGGGACACAAAAACAAGTCTTTGAACTAGATTATTTCTAATTTTCGTAGCACTGTGAAAAACCTCTCCAGCTCTTATGAAAAGAAGTTACTATTATCTCCACTCGCAGGGAACTGAAGCTGGGAGAGTGTGCTCCTTTCTGAAAGCCAAACAGGGAATCAGTGACAGAGCTGGGAACCAGACCTAAACTTCTCAAACTTCAGGCCAGGGAAGGGACCCATGCATTGTAGAGGCAAAGTGACTTTTCACCATATTTTCTAAACATACCAGTTCATATGATGAGTCTGAACCTTCTTTTCTACCTTCTTTCTAGTGGTGTAGGTTAAAAACTTTGAAGTAGGTTACAAAGGACTCGACTGCTGAAGAACAACTATTCCTCTGGTGACTTGCTTGGTGGCCTAGTTCTTGGGCAGCAAAGTCATAGGAGACAGAACACTTCAAATCCCACTAAACAAATGCTGGAGGCACTTTTAGGAGAGGTCCAGGGAGATATGCAAAGAAAAGTGCAAAGCTACTATTAGTTCTTTAGTAACTGCTGGTTCTGAGCTGCTTAACAAGCTCCTGGGAGGGGAGGAGCTGAGGGCAGGGGGGTCAGGACACACTGGGCAGGCTCAGCTCTGCTGGGCTGGGAAGCAGCAGTGACAGCTCACTCCGTGCCCAAGACATGGCAAGGGCTTTTGTGACACCAGCAGATTGCACTTGAAACATCCTCAAGTGCCTCTTCTCCAGCACCTTCCACTCTTAAACACGGTATTGCTGATGACCCTGGATTAGTCTGGTTCTTTAAGTTGTTCATTATGTATTTTGATGAATATTTGATTAGAAATTGCATTTAATTCTCAATTGAATGAAAAGGAAAAAAAAAAAAGAGGGGAAAAAAAAATCCTCAGCTGCTGAATGCTATCACTGGTCACTAGAGACAGATTTGAAGTGGTTTTTAAGGTGCAAAGGCTGATTGCCATTGAAATGCCCTTTCTTGGCTTGCTCAGTTCTACTGGGTTACTCACCACCACAACCTACTTTGTATAGGGAGAGAGGAAGAAATGTGTGAGCTTATATTTAAAGGTTTTATGGGACATGAAAGAATTTTGCTGGTTAAAAGCTAAACTTTATAGTGTTTCTATTTTTAATTAAATATTAATTGCAGAAGATGGCTCTGGAAATGACTGCTCAGATCATTTAATCCATATAGATGACCTTTATGTTGAATTTATTCTCTCATGCTTACACTGCCCTTCAACCCCATCTGGGGACTGACCTCGTCTGGCAGGCTGCTCCCCTCTTAATTAGAAAGATGCGTAGCTCACGCTCCCCTTAATGTTTATTAATGTTCCTTTGCTGAGGATGCTGTAGGATGGAGAGCTGGTGATTACTGGGCTATAAAGTTTCCCTGATGGTTCTTTGTGTGCCAACAGCCTGGTTATTCTTATACTGCTTTGGAGAGTCAGATGTACTTCAAAGGGACAAGAAAAGGGGGGGAACAGTTTCTCCTAAAGTCAAAAAGCAAACCCACCTCATATGGTCTTTTAGTGGAACATAAGCATTGCTTGAAAAAATATGTTTGTTGTTTTTTTTTTTTTCCTCTCCCAACCATCTTAATTCATTTCTTTTGATGCTGATAAGCAGCTTAGTGCAGCATGAAATTTTCTACCGTGATTCTGAGTTGCTTGGGAATTCAGGTATAAAAATGAACCATCAGCCAGCACGCAAATGTGTGTTCATGAGCTGAAAGTCTCAAAAGGATGGGGTTCATTTGCAAAATACTGTTTTCTCCTTAGAGATGTGAGTCTGCGTCTTCTGTTAATGCACAAAGTCACACGCGCTACTTTGGGGGCAGATTGTACTGTTAACTGAAAAGGGAGGTTAAGGAGGGGAAAGGGAAGTGTCGAACAGTCTGTCCTAGTTGCTTATCCGAGGGACACCTGAGAGTAGAGGGTTGCAGCGAGGGGGTGGGTTTAGCTTTGCACTCTCCATCTCTTGAGTTCCTTTGGCTGCTGCAGCTGCTGTGCCGCTGGCGTACGCTCGAGTACGTGGTCTTTGGTGAAAACAAAACAACCAAACAGCTACTTCTGAGGACCATGAGGTTTAGTGACAGGGAGCCTAGAAACACTCCGACTGCTAGAGTGTGTGTGATGGTGTCCAGGGGAGGGGGCCTGTTTGCAATGTGGGATTTGATTTACGTGCCTCTGCCCATCTGAGGAGCTGCTGGGGTGGGTGGTCCCAGCAGATCCTTTGCTGTACCACTGCTCAGCTCGTCTAGAGAGCAGCAGCCGCTCGTGTAGCCACAGATTGTGATGCTTCTGGTGCTGGCTAGGGCTGATGTCATTACAGAGGGCACGCAAAGCAGAGAAAGACTTAAAGTTATTCTTAGAAAGTCTCTTTTTCTCCTCTGGGGTGACAGGAACCACCTTCCGTGCTGTTCGGGATGATTTTGTTGTAGCTGAGGCCTATCAGCTCGTTGCTTCAGCCTGGGGATTTGACACATGGATAAAGTCCCCTAAGCCTGCTCCTGAGGATTTGGAGATTTTTGCAAAGCTGAAATGCGCAAAGCAGCCTCTGAGCAGTGGCTGCTTGATGGATCAATGAAACTGCATTTAACTCCTCAAGCAAAATCTGCCACGTTCCTTCTCTTGCATCCTTTGCTGGAATTGCTGTTTGGTATTTAATGATACTGTTGTTGCTCTCACTGTTGTTTTCAAACAAGTCTCCTTAAAGTGGGCAAAAATCCCTTGAAAAAGAAAAGCAATGAGCTGCTTAAGCATATTTCCTAGGCCTCTCCCTATCTCTGCCCTCCAGTTATAGCAAGTCTATTATAATTCAAATCTAAACATAAACCAGCAAAATTCTTCAGCTGGAAAGTTAGAAATTTCTATGCTAATGAGCCTAACAGAAGTGCTGCGGGAACAGCCGATTCAAAGTGACCCAGCAATTCCTCCCACCTCCTAGATTTATAGCTCTGTTAACTTTTGTTCCAAAGTATCACCTGGTGCTTAGGTGCCACACAAGGCTGCTCCCCCCAGATCACTGTTCTTGCCTTAAGCACAAAGCAGAGCTGCTTTTGCTGGTGTCCCCCACCAAATTGGACCATCCCTGGCCGTGCTGTCCCCTGCGCTTCCCAGGCTGGCTCAGCTGCCCAGGCAGCATCAACCAAGCATCTTGTTTGTCTGTTTTGAGCACAGTAAAGGGAGATCTGAACGTTATTGATCTGGTTTGAATATTGTCTAGACGTGTCAACACCTTCCCCTTTGGGGCCTGCTATAACATTTGGAGACCTCAGCATCTTGGCATTTTTTATCAGTGCGATGGCATCTAGCACGGTGCGTGAGAAAACTGGAAATGGTCATTTTCTGCTGCCTGTTCTTTGATGGGGAAACAACTCACTGGCTAATAGCAGAAAAACTGCATTTTACAGAAGATGCCTTAAATCATCACAGAATCACTGAGGTTGGAAGTGACCTCTAAGATCAAGTCCAGCCTATGACCCAACACCATGACATCAGCTAAACCATGTCACTGAGTGCTACAGCCGATCTCTCCTTAAACACCCCCAGGGATGGCAACTCCACCACCTCCCTGGGCAGTCCATTCCAGTGTCCAATCACCCTTTCCGTGAGGAAGTGCTTCCCAATATCCAACCTAACCCTCCCCTGGTGCAGCTTCAGGCCATGCCCTCTCATCCTGTCACTAGTTACCTGGGAGAAGAGCCATTCATGCCATTAAAATACCTTGTACCTTGCCCCCAGCTCTTTATTCTTCTCACTGTGCAAATGCCTGGTCAGACCTCAGCCCAGGCTCTTGTTGCAGGACCCAGACAAGGACATGGGTGAAATTGCCTTTTTTTTCTGTAGATACACAGCTCTTCACAGATGGATTCATTTACAATTTACCTTTTCTCTCTACAAAAACTATACTGAGCAGGTACAGAATAGTTTTGCATCCCCAAATTAAGAGATCGAAAAAGCCATTTTACTTGAAAGAGTAAATACAGTACCAATCAACTTAATTGGGAAACTTGGCTCACGAGGTCTTTTACATCAGTGCCTCTTGCCAAAATGTTTGTCGTGTCCCAGTTGCCAGCAGATACTTATTCATCAACCTGTCCGAAGTGATTGTCAGTCTCCACTCTGCCTCCAGCAGACAATGGCCAGTGCCTGTCAGGGATCAGCCTGAGACACGCAGCCGAGGAGTGAAGTGTAGTGTGAGAGCAGCTTCAGCTGCTGCATCTTGCCCTTTGTACTCTCCAGGTAATTGCAAATCTTCACTTTCCTATGTACGGGTCTTAACCGGCTTACAAAAGTATATTGATGACTTTATGCATGGATAAGAAAAGTAAATTTGATTATTTCTCAGCCAGGCGTTGCTGTCTATAATTGCATAGATTTGGGCTTTAATTAGCCAGATTACTTCCTCGGTTCAGAGTTGGACAAGACAGTAACATTCACGTAAAATGCTACATGTCCCCTGCTTATCAAACCCAGACACAGCTCTGGGTCGTCCTATTCCAGGTTCCTGAGAGGTATTTGAGGTTGGAATTAGACCCTGGATCTAAACATTGCAGTGAGGTCACCTTTAATTCATGTGTTTGCTTTCTGGATTTGTTCGGTTCTCGTGGCAGAGTTGTATGAGAGCTGGTTTTGTATAGCAGGAAAGAAGTTACTGGCAGGACACTGGACAGAAGTGCCCACATGCAGCTTGTTCCCTTACTCGGGCTTTTACACCTGTAATGATCTGCACAGGCATGGGAATTTTGGTCCTTCATAAACAGACACTAAAGACCAGTGAGAATGTTTTACAAATTGATTTTTAAAGTGAAATTTTCAGTGCCTAGAGAAAAAAAAACTTGCAGGAAGCTAAAAAAAATCTGAATCTGATGCTGAATATGAATCTACTGGCGAGTCACACTTCAGTAGTCTTCATATCTTAAGACCCAGTACCTGGAAAAAACACTCAGCAGGCTGTGTTTTAACCTCTGTCTGCCAGCCTGACTTTCTGACTGCACACGTGTCAGCCACTTAAGTACTCACGCTATTCAGCTTCGCTTCATAGCTGAATAACATTCCTTGTGCAAAGTAATGCTGGGCTGCTTGACTGAGTGCTTCCAACCATCTAAATCTTGGGGTAATTATTTTAATAAATATGAATTGTGGGACTCCTGCCTAGCTATGTAATAGCAATCTAATCTATAATACAGATGGAAAGCAGTGCAGCTGCACTGTGTTAATTAAGTATACACCAAACATATGGCAATACACCTCCAGACCAACAGGCAGAGAACTCTCTTGGATGCAATTAGCTCTTGTGCATGTATAAAGAGTCAGTCATGAACTCCAAAAATGCCTAAGCCATAACCTCTGCCCGATGAAATTACTAGTGCTAAACGACTTCACTTACAGTGCAGAAATGTTTATCCAGTCATTGGCATGCTGGTGAGGTTTGGATGTTAAAAAGAAAAAAAAAAAAAATCTTATTTTTTTCCTGCTTCTCATCTTCTTTGCTGTACAATTCCCACATTAGAGCTTTGCCTCTGAGGAACCAGAGGAATGGCTTAGAGAAAGAAATACAACCCCAGAGGGAATGATACTCCATGCCCTGCAACTTGTGCAGTAATTTATACAAGTTTAAAATAGACAAAGAATTAGTATAAAATACTACTTTCTGATACAGTCTCACATTCTTGATGTGAATTTGCATCAAAGGTTCACAGCAACAAAGTTTTGACGTGACCAGTAAATAATATAGCCAAAGAACAGAGCTCCTAGGGCACAGATTATTACATCGTTCACTGTTCCGTGGGCAAGAGCAGCCTTGGTGCCCTGGCTCCGGTGTGATGGACACTTGCAAAATCACATGCAATGAAAAGCTGCCACTGTTGATGTAAGTGACAAATCACCCCTGACTGCGAGGACACCTGGATTTCACTCATGGCAAAGCCGTAAATGCTGCCTCGAAGGGTTTACAATCACAGCACAAGGCAAAAACAACAGGTGAATAAGAGATAAGCAGTGAGGAGCAACACTGGGGCGGTTTGGATTCAAAGATGGCTCAAGGGCAGTCTAAGCCAGTTTCCCCCAAATGGCTCTTTTCACCATTACCAATAAAATCTGCCTGGTCTGTTCCTGAGCCTGCAGAGGTAACAGGCAGTGCTCTCTGTTCTTGCTAATAAAGAATCTAAAGTTTCAGATTAATACGGTCATTGCTTTGTATCACGTAGAGAGAGGGGGCACTTCACTTCTTCTTGGATTGTAAATTGGGGGGGCTTTGTTGTTTTTCAAGCCGGGCACATCAGACTGGCTGATTTTCATTTGCACAGATCTGGGAGAAGATTGGTCCCTCCCAAGCAAAGCACCCACGTGCGTCGCTTGATCGATTTGAAAAAGCAAACCAAACCCCCACTGTTTTCTCAATCAAAGTCCCTTGAAATCAGTAGTGGTTTTGCTGCTGGCTTTACCAGACTTGCAGTGCAGCCCCTTGTTTCCAGCAGTACCTCTTGCTGGAGTCAGCTACAGGATCAGACTCTCCAGGAAGGGAGACTGAGGAGAGTGAAGTTTATCTAAGTGCAGCCAGTCTGAACAGTGTTCACTTGGAGATACAGGATGAGATTCAGGTCAACTACATAAGATACAAGCAGGTTCAGCTATGCCTTGTTCTTCTTCCCATAAAGATAGATATCTCCTCTTAGAGCAGACACTTAACACTGGCTTTTCTTATTCCCAGCCCGATGCAGCAGCCTATAATTACTTTCCACACCTTGGCTGTGTTTAACTCCCCTCTGTCTCATCTGTTAATATGCTAACAAGCAGCAAATGTGTTTTAGTCGGATCCAAATGGGAGGCCAAGACCTAATGGTTCACCTTCTGAGGGAGCCGTTCAGAGGGCACAAGTCTTAAATAACTTTCAAATATCTTGAATTCATGTGTTTTTAACAGTCTGGACAAAAGTGAGAGTGTGTATCTTAATATTAATGTGGGAAGTTGTAAATGGACTAAAGGCTGATTGCATAAGGTAAGCTTTAATTTCCTTTTGGTGCTAGCAAAATGATTTAGTGTAAGTGAAAGGTACCAGTTTTACAGCCTTGAAGCCTCTTCCACGTGGGTCTCCTAAAGAAATTTTCCTGCACTGAAGCAACCTACAGCTGTAGGCACTGTCAAACTGAAGGCAATGGGAAGTACTTTGTCATGCAGCGTGTAAAAATACTGTGGACCCTTTTCCAGCAGGAAATGAGGATCCACAAACTTACAAATGTGTACTTAAAATCTATAAACATCTATTGTAGGTCAGTGCTGGGGCCCAGGCAGATGTTTTGGTGGACTTTTGTCCAGCGATTGTGGTTTTAGAGTACATTGTCTGGGTCTGGTAGAATCAGACACCGCCTGCTTATTTATCTCACTCATAAATTTTGACTTCCTGGGTCAGATCACAGAATTTCTGAGGCTGGAATAGACCTCAGTGTTCTCTTTCTGCAGTTGTGCTCCCTGTTAACAGCAGCCGCTGCTTCCTTCTTGCTGTGTCTGGAATATAAAATTTGGACTTGATCTAAAGCCAGCATGAGCAGGAGGATAACCTCCGCCTGTCATGTTCATCTTCATACCGACTGTCGTTCCCAAGCTCACACCAGCATGAGATGCTCATCTCAATGAGAAATAGTTCCTTTGCGTCAGTGTGTGAGCCTGATTTTTATTCATTTGTTCGTTTATTTATCTATCCATCATTCCCTCCAATTGTTTGCATAAGAATGGAGATTAAAACTTCTGCAATAATAGCTGGAGCTGAAATTGGATTCTAAGCTTCCCAGGCCATGGGATGATTAGAGTTGTCAGGGCATGTTCCCGGAGAACTCTCCTCGTTAGTGGCTGTGATCTGTACCCAGGCCTGCTTTCCCTGCAGATTAAAGGAAGATTGTTCTTTCATTTTTATATTCCGCATCTCTCATTTGCTGAAGTAAATAAATTGAAGCTGCTTGTGCCATTTGTCCTAAGTCTCTTTCCCAAAGAGCTGCCACTGATATCTGACCTTTTTTAATTTTCCATTGTTAATCCTCCCTCCTTCCTTCAGTGGTCTGTTCATTTGCTAATCTCATCTGTCATGTACGTAGATGTTAAGAGATGGAAATCTAATCTCAATGTGGCTTTCGTTCTCTGCCTAATGTATTTATATAGATTCACAGGGTAATGAGCTTTCTCGTATGGGGTTCTTAGTGGAGCAGGATGCCTAAATGACCATCGCTACCTGGCCTCGCAAAGCAAATCCAGTCACAGATGGGTTTGGAATGGCTTTATTCAAATGCAGGCCAGGTTTTTGTCTATGGTTATAAATTGCACTCTTATCCTTCCTGATAACTTCACTGAGACAGAAATGCTCTGTGAAGAGGTTTGGAGCCTTTCCCACTCAACAGACTTCCTTAGAGAGAGGATAGAGGCAGAGCCTGAGCCGGGGCTCATCTGTGGCGATGGAGGCAGAGCAGGGCCTCGTGCTCTCACGTATCCATCACCCAGCAGGGTGGCTGGTGCCATTACATACTGGGTTTGGGATTCTAATTCTCATTGAGAAATCTATAGGCTTGCACCTCTCAAATCATTTAGAAGCTGCTGAAAACTGTGGGCTAGACCCTTAGGAAAGGACAGACAGATTGTCACCCCCTGGCTCTGCTGTCTCCCTCGAGTGCTCCCTCCAGCTTCTGTGACCCCAGCAGAGGCATTCATCATCCAGAGGCCAAGATGGGAGAAGGGTCTTCTGGCTGCTCATTCAGGACAGAAACTTTTCTTGGGTAGTTGGAATTTCCCCCCAGAGGAGCTGAATTTAACTCGGGTGTCTCACGTAGCCCTGGCCAACAGGGCCCTGGCTATAACCTGCCTCCCAGTGTATGACATCCAGAGGAAAATGCAAGCTTAACCAAATATGCAGTTACCGAGGGCAGTTTGTGCCTGTGCCGAGATCCTTCAGCTCCTTGTATAGTGTTTTCTTTTTTTAGCTTGCTTGCCTCATTCTTTAAGGACTACAGAAGGGCTGCTCCTATGCTTAGTATCTCTGCTTTTGGACTCCAGCTTTAGCCTTTTCCTCTCAGAATAATCCGCCTTCACCTTTAGGTTGTTCCTCCCCTCCGTGCTTCCACAGGCTTTTGTGGTCTGGGCTTATGCAGCTCAGTGCCATGGCCACGTCATCCTATTAGACAGGTGCCTCACCAGTTCAGACCAGTTTCAGGCAGTTTATTCTCTGTCTTTGGCCTTGTTGGAGGCATTTGAATGTGTTCATTCTCACATGGGTAACTGGCTAAACACTGGGGTGCTGCTGGACATCCAGTGCTTTGTCCCCTCCCTGCTACCCCCATGGCACGCTGGACAAGGGGCAAGAGGTGCAAGCTGGAACATGGGTGGTTCCATGTAACGTAAGGAGAAACTTTGTCACAGTGAGGGTGACAGTGACAGAACTGGAACAGGCTGTCCAGGGAGGGTGTGGAGTCTCCTTCTCTGGAGATATTCCAAACCCACCTGGATCTGTTCCTGTGTGACCAGATCGAGGTGACGCTGCTCTGGCAGGGGGGTTGGACTCAATGATCTTTTGAGGTCCCCTCCAACCGCTGCCATTCTGTGATGATGGGGGTGGGAAGCTGGAGAGAACCACCACGAGGGCTCAGCGGCGAGTGGGGTGGCTGAGGCAGCCCCAGCCCTGCCTCTGCGAGGAGCAGCAGCTGCCAACCGCCTGCGCAGCGCAGTCGGGATCACGCAGCTTTGCAGGTTGAGGATCCCTGGTGCTTCTACATCAACCCTTGCGAGATGTGGGTTTCAGTTTCTGAGGACACCCTCAACTCGTACGCTCAAAACTCTGGGCTCTGTCTGTAGGTGCCGCTTCTCAAGCATTGAGTCCTGGCAGCAGGATCGAAAGCTGGAGAGATGCAGCATTTTCTGAGCTGCTGTTGTAGAGGCCTCGAGAAGCTGGCACAGGCGTGTCACCGAGCAGAGGCTTTGAGAGGTGGGGAGGATTGACAAGTTTAACGTCACAAGCGTGTTACCAAATGAATCTGTTGTGATAGGTATTAGTCATAAGTATAAACTGCAGGGAGATTTGCATTTTATTCTCTTTATCCTACTTCAATCCTGAACAGCCCCTTCTGCCCACCCCAATTTGGCATATTTAAGGGGATTTGCTGCATTTTTAGTAATTAAAGGTCCTGGAGAACAGTGAGCTCGTTTGAACTGAATGATACGTGTGCAGAGCTCTTTGTGCCCGCGCACACCCTCACCGACATCCCCGCGCTCGCCGTGCTCGTACGCATCGTACTGGCGAGGTGCTGGCTGAGTCCTCGGGACTGGGAGGAGCTGTTGTGACTCCACATTTCTGGCCTTTGGGGGTTTTCTGGGGTTCTCTGCTCCTGGCTGAGCCCCAGCCAAGCACCCTCAGCAGCCCCAGGGCAGGGAGTCCAGAGGGGAGTGCGTTTTGCCTTCGTTTGGCAGTCGTTCTGCAGAGCTGCTTATACCCCTCAAACCCAGTGTGACTTACATACTAATAGTCTGGATTTATCTGGTATCTGTCATATGCGGGTCTCATTGCGTTTTATGACCTTTAATTAATTAAGCTTCATAAAATCCTAATCATGCAGGAATTATTAATCCTGTTTTAAATTAACTGGCCAGAGAGAGGTGAAACATCTTACCCATCTGCGGATACCTGATTTGAACCCTGACGTCCAGCCTTGCTGTAACCCAGCAGGAAAATTTGCTTCATACAGGGCCTCAGGTGAAGTCTTTAAATGTAAAGGTCCTGTGCTGAATTCCCCCTGTTGCAAATCCTTTGACCCTCATCAAATCACACGTGTCTTATACCAGGACCAAACCACAGCTCTTTCTTTTGAAACAGATGTTCTCAGTAAAAGCAGAAGTGAAAATTCCCTCTCACTGTGCCAAAACCTTTCACACGACTCCTTAATTCCTTCCGCACGAAGGCAGAAGGCAGTCCTGTTTTCTCAACTTTAGCCTGGGATTTCTTGGCATCAACTGTCTTGTAATTTTCTTTGGAAGGCAGCTTTGTAAGTGGTTATTTAAAGCTCTGTTGCACCTCCCTTGCGAGGTGTACCCTATCTCTTGTCCTTCCCAGGAAGGAGGTAATTCTGATGAGAATACGTGTTCTGGCTACGTTTCACTGAGTCTGTAGCCAGGCAGAAGTGTGGGATTACTGGTGGATGTTGCAAATGCTGTATTTTGTGTGTGTTCATAATCTTCTAATCTTTATGATCGTTGCAATTTGATTTTGCCGTCAAGGGCACTCACATGGGCAGTGGGACCCGTGACCACAGGGGTGGTTGTAGGCAAACTGTTTCTCAGCCAGAGAGCTAATCTGTGGATTTAATATAAAAATAATCTCATGTAACATTCTTCTTTTAATTAAACCCCCTCTAAACTTCTAAGTGAAGGTCTGCATTTATTGCATCCTTCCATGAAGAGCATTAGATGTGTGGAAAAGAAACGTACTTTGCTCAGTGACGAAGGAAAACTGACAGCTCAGTATAACATTATTTTCAAGGAACGGTTTCACAAGTACTGGAGATCCCACTCTTACTGTAACAGCCCTTTCTAAATAGTGTTTTTGCCAAAGACTGAATTAAGTGAGACACAATGTCTGTTGTGACACTGCTTTGATGATGCCTTCAAGTGCCTCTTGCAAGAGGCGGCCCTGATGGTGACTGGGAAGTGAGATTGGAACCTGTATTTCTTACATTTTATTTGAAGCTCTAATTATTTGTTGTGTTGGGCACAACATTATTATTATGCGTTGGGCAAATCCATATCTTCCCTTTCTGGTAGAACAAAAGAGACTTTCCTGGCTATATTTATATTGATAGGATGGAGTTGGTCACCCTGCCTGTCTGTAAGATGCCCTGTAGCTGGGGACACGAGAGGTGGTCTGAGCAGGAGCGCTGGCTCATGCCGGGGTCCTGCGAGCAGCCCAGCAGCGGCCGGCTGGAGTCTCCCAGCCTCGGGAGCAGGAGCCTGAGCCCAGCAGAGCTCAAGGAAACGATCTCGCTTGTCACCCACTTCTCACCTCTGCAAGAGGAGTTATTTCCCTATGAATGCTGTCATGGCCCCGGTATTGACCCTGCTGGGTGCTGCACTGGCTTCAGCACTGTCTTTGAACTCTTAGTGTGATTCAGGCTCTTGCTTTGGTTGGGCTTTGTAGTGCCTCGTACTACCAGCTCCTCTGGTGTTTGCTCTTAGCTCTTGTTGAGTATCCTTCCCTAGAAAGACGTGAAGAGCTGTTGAGTATTCTAAACAAGTGAAATGTAGCCCTCTCTTGCTGGTTATGAGTTGCTGCTGAAAAGCTAAAACCCCAGAAAGGCAATGGCAGTACAACATCATATATCCTCTGTGCAATGGTTTGATTTCATGCTTATTATGATCCACGGGAGCCTGTGGAATTAATCATAATGCCAGTGCTCCCATCCAGCTGCCTCAAAGCTCTTTTCAGACATTAGTCACATTAGTCTCATAGTCCCTGTCTGAGGTGAGAAAACGCTGGTTGTTACCAGCATCACATGGCAAGAAAGCTGCTGGTTGGAGGGGAATCCATAAAAACATGCCAGTGCTCTGTGCAAGGGCTGGGAGTCGAGTCTCTGCCTGGTGCTTTGTCTGCACCAGCAAAGGGCAGACAAAAAACCTGATCCCAGCCGCTCCGGCCCCAGCACACAGGAGAGGTTTTGATTTGCCCCTGGACTGGGGGTCACTGGCCAACTTTGGGGCTGTGGGGCTGATGAAAGCTCAGCTGTTTCCAGCTTGTTCCCTCCCTCCCCTTCCAGCTAGTTCCCTCCCTCCCCTGGAGAGCACTGCAAACAGTAATATGATGGAGAAAGGACCAGGGGTCTGGATGTTGCTGTTTCATGCAGAGATTTACTAAGAGATGTGAAATCTCTTGGGTTTCTTTCAATTCCCTCCTTCCTATATTTGTTGTCAGTGCAATGAGGACAGACCCTGTGCTCTGTCGTTCCAAAACACAATACATGAAACAAATCTTGTTGGGTTCTGGACCGTCAGATGAGTTCCCCATGGCCCCACAATGTACCACAGTCATCACTGTCTCTGAGTTCAGTGAAAAACATCTCCCTAGTTCTGCCAGAAGTACAGTTTTTCTTGCCTTTTCTGCACCGAACGGTATTTCCATGTTTAGGGTTGCTCTCTGGCTCTCAGCATGCGCAGCACGCTCTGGCAAATACCTCTGTGGGTCGTGTCACCTTGAGACATGTGCTTTGCTACTCAGAGCTGTTCACCCGGCATCATTTTCCTCGTGAGCTGGGCAGTGGTCACTGGACAGTGATCTCACGGCACTGCTGAGACCGCTATCTGCTGGATGCTGCTTATGATTAAAGAGATATTACGAGTAACAAGTTCTGTTCAGCTCTTTGATGCTATTTCTGTGCCGAAACATTTGAAGTGGAGCAAAACGGGTCATAAAAGGCTTTGGAATCCAAATATTTATTCAGCCAGGGGTTTTGTGCCCACTGAAATGAGTTAATGACATAAAGTCGGTGCAGGTTGCACCAGATTGAGCACACCCAGCAGAGCTGGCAGAAGGCTGCTGCATAGTGTTTTAAATGAGAGTAAGCAAGCATGTATTCATATACACAGCTACATACATATATATATGGTACTTAGGCTATCTTTAAACACCCACAGTTTTAGATTTTTAAGTCAAAAAGCTGCACGCAGTGGAAATGGGAAGCTCTGAGTTAAATTATGTCAAGGATTTTTGATAACGGCGATGCCAGGAACTCACAAAATAGTTTTGCAATTAGACATACTGGTTTGAAATTCTTTGAGAAACTGCTAGATCATACTGATAACCTTAGATTTTATTTGAAAAAGGAAGATTAACTTCCTGATCACAAGGAATAATTGTTACAATATTTCACGTTGCACTGAAGCTTATTGCTGAAATCCTCTGTTTGACACTGGTGAATATTCTGCTCTTTTATCATGTTCTGACTTGCATAGGAAATGGAGGATTCTGTCAGGAGTGAAAAGTACCGGTGGTTTTCATTTAAAATAAATAAATAAAAGCAGACATTACTCCAGCTACCTGGCTTTTGCTGTAATGAGGTTTTTCATTGTGGCTTTTGAGTATAGTGGAGAAAGACCTGTCAGCAGGTTATTAACCTAACATCAGAAAACTGTTGCTACTTTCCCTATAAACTCTATAACCTTCATCATGATTAAGACTTAGCTAGTACTTGATAAACAATGTCCCAAATTCTACCGTAAAAGGAGAAAACTATGTTAAAGTTAAGGAAGCTGGTGACAAAGTGGGTCATTAATAATGTTCCGAGGCCTCTGTGCGGAGGTGGTTGGGGATAAATTGTCAGTCAGAAGTTTGTAATTTCCTGGGTTTTGTCATATTAATGCAGATTCTTAACCTCAATCATTTTGTTTGTGAAACGTTCAGTTGGGTTTAATTGCCTGCTTTGCTTTTATAAATCTGATCTGATAAGGGAAGATGAAGAGGCAGATTCATTTTGTTGAAGCAGAGTTTTCTCTCTCTTTTCCCACTCTATTCTGACCCCCCTTCCTTCGCCAAGTGAAACCTCTCAGAGCCAGTGTGGGTATTTCTGCTGTCTGTGGGGCCCGCGCTGTGCTGGGACCTGCAAGGACCTCCTGGCTTTGAGTAAAGGAAGGGGATGAGGAGTGCCACAAGTTTGTGTGTATATTCTTCAGATAGTGCATTGGGAAGCCCTAAAGTCTTTCAGCAAACTCCCTGCTTCTTCTATTCCAATAACTGGCGATTTTCTGTTCAGCTCTTTCCCAAGATGTTAAAAATCCCACCTTCTGCCTTTTCAAATAAAATCCCATTTTTACCTCTAAGGAAAGCCATTTGAAACGCACTTAGCAACCGTCAGAGCCTATTTTTAGCTTCTATCAGGGTGTAATGTGCAAAATGTAATAATCTCATGCTTGAAGCTTTTTTTCCCTTCTTCCCAGAGATGTGAAATTGCTGCAGTTGAATAGAAGTGAGAGAAACTCTGTATCTCAGCTTTGCCCAGCACTCATTTTCTCTGTCTGTGTCTCCATATCTCGAGTTGTTTATGTTCACCTTTAGCAGTACGGTTATTTATGGGCAAACTCAGCCACTGTGAATGTGCTGAACAAGGCAAATCAAGAACATGTTTTTAGATTCCTCTCTGACCACGGAGCTTGTTGTCAAGGGTATTTGTAGGACAGGGAGCCAAAGAGAGTCTAGGAAGAGAATGAATGAACATCTCCATGACTTCAAGAAAAGGACTGTGAGAAATAGAGGGCCTGTTAAATAAATGAAGGGACTACTTGGTGAATGAAGGGTGACTTCAACCTCTCCTCACCTAATGGAGCTGGAAGGCTGGGCTGTTGATACTCTCCTTGGTCCTAGGATACGCTTCCAATTTGTGACAGATGCCCTGCACTGCCTCAGGTCCTGGGGACAGGGCACTTGCTGGAGATGTCAGGTCTGCAGAAGTTCTGAGGATGTGTGGGGGAAGATGTGTCTTCCATTAGTCTGTCTGTGCTCTCTGAAGCAAAGTAGGAAGGTTGATCTTATGACTGTAGAACTGGGTTGGGACAGCAGTGTTCCCAAATCACCGCTGCGCTATACTGTGTGAGACCTTGGCTAAGTCACTGAAGTCATTAACCTGTGTGTGATTGAGTTCATCACTTTCAGCTCATATTTCTATCCTTTTTTCCAACTCTGAGACAAAGCTGTAATCAAGACAAAGTTTGTCTATCACAGTGTTCCTCTGCTTCAGGGGGAAAGCTCCTGGGGCTGCTTAGTGGCTCAGAGGCTTTGCTGGAGAGTGTTTGCCCTTCCTCTTCCGTGGTCGGTATTGTCTTACTAAAGTGAGCTTTTCAAGACAAGGTTGTTATGATGTGATGCTATCGCTTGGTGAGTCTGAGAGGCCTCATCCAGCCTGGTGCTATTCACGAGGCAATGGCACACCTAAGCCCTTGGACATGAAGCAGCCGACCACAGCTTTGCCCCATGTGTTCTGATGCGTGTGGAGGTGTCGATATTTACCCAGTGAAACTTGTTCAGACTGTGAGCTCCCGGGGCTGCAAACAAGACTGAAATACTAGAAAGAGGGGAGGTCTGCTAAGGTCAGCTAGTCCGTTCTCTGCAGCCACGGGATGATGGTTCTGTGCTGTGTATTTCCTATCGCTTTGTTCATTCAAGTTTTGAATGGCAGAAGTGATGGGGCTCCCGTTGCTCGCTTCTGGAGATCAAGTGACCTCCTGTGCCAGAGCAGAAATAGACTTTAAATAATTCATTGAATAAAGTCTAGGATTTTTTTTGTAAATGTCTGTCTGCTTCTCCTTGCTCTCTATTATTCCTGGCTTTCCTTCCAACCCATAGAGCACGCAGTCACATCTCTCCTGTCATCACATCTACATTGCCTCCTTTCACTCACAGATCATCCCATTTTTTTGAACATTAGTTGAATTTTTTCATTTTCCTCTTGAACGAGGGAATTATTTTCCCTAATAACAAGACTTCGATTTCCCCATTCAAGTGTGCTTTGCTGTGATCTGAAAGAGGCCATAGACATTAATTTCCCCTGCGTGGAACTCGCCTTCCATCAGGAGTCAGCATGTTAAAGCACATTGCACGGTACTGTAAACACTGAGAATCAGGCTCTGCTCTCATTTGTACCCGAGCAATCACGCTGGGAACCTTCAGCCTGTGTTGCTTCAGGACACGTGCTTTTAATCCCGTGCATTCTGTACGGCTGATAACCTGCTTGGAGGCTTGAGGGCACCCAGCCTGATTGGAGAGGATAATGTCGGGTAGCAAAACACGAGGCAGAGTTCTGAAACGTAATTCTGGATGGGGGAAAAACACAGGGAATTTGTTAATATTCCTTGATTCCAAGCGCCCGTGCAATCGTGTCCTCATTACTGAAAGGGATGAGTTTGTTTATGCTGTTCAGCTTCGGGCTGAGATGGAACATAAGATACATTTCCTTGCAAAGATACGCTCCTGTTTTATGTGATAGTCTGAAATTAAATTGGAAAGAATAGGAAGGGAAGGGAGGAAGGAAAAGACATCCTATTCATGGTTGTCCCAGTGACATGTGAGGTCCCCTGGGAAGTTAGGAGCTGTCTGGAGACCATCAGGCTCATATTCTCTTCCTGCATGGCACAGGTTCCACCACCACTTCAGACAGACTTCCTGACCAGCCTTGCCTCTACCTTCCCTCCCTTGGGCAGATGTAAAACTGGAATTCTATTTTTCTGGGTTTTTTTTTTAAGCTGGTACAAACCTGAAGTGGTTTATTTCCATCACAGTTCTACTGACTGTCTTGCTGGTGGGGACGTCAGACCAGGTTTATACCAGGCTAAGCAGGAGCAAAAGCAGCTTCCTTTTAAGCATCCACAAAACCTTGTGTGAGCTCCAGTTTTCTCCCCTGGCTGACGTAGTTACTCTGGGATGCTGTGGTGAATTTGTAAGTCATTAGTTAACTTGGTAGCAGTTTTACCTTTTCTCTTTATCATAGAGATTAAAACCAAAGAGGCACATGTGTTGATAAATAGGAAAGTCCTGGAGGTGGTATCTGCCAGAATGTTTCTCGTTCTGCAGCTGCAAGAGACTTGTTTTATTTATTTATTTTTTTCTTTTGACATTTCACTTAAATTTGCTTTACAAAATTACTTTTTTCTTTTGTAACATAACCTTCCTAGTTTATGTGGATTATAGTTTTCCTGGTGGGCGTGTGTACACAGGAGAAAAAGACGCTGGAGTCAAACCCACAGCCCTTTAAGTAACAAAACAAAATCAGCAACACAAAAGTAGAATTGTGTTGTAGCTCGTTTAAGCCTCACTGAAATTTCCATTGTGCAAGCATTTAAATGTTGTAGTTACTGTGGCACATCTCATTTTACTTCATTCCCTGGTGGATGTTTTCCTGAAAATTTGGTACAGATGCTGAACAATAAAGCCTGTTGCAAATTGCTTTCCAACTGCTAGGTAATTACAGCAGATTTTATGCTAAATGTAAAGAATGTACTGCTATTTTTTAATAAAGGGAACATATTTTCTTATCTGATGTTTTAATACTGTCTCATTTATCTTACTTTCCAGCTGAAGGATAACTTCCAGTTGTTCACACCCCAGTGGAGCTGCTGGCATGCCTGCCTTCCATATTCTTCCCCAGAACCTGCATGTTCCAACCATCAGCTGGAATTTCAGACCCTTTTTCTATTTAGTAAGTAACTTAAAATACTTAATGTGACTACACTGAGGCCACAGAGCACATTTCTCTCTGTACTTGTTACCAGATTGGACAGACTATTTGATTTCAAGGATTAACTGGATGTTTTGCCACATTTGCCAGTGTTTACTTACATGACCAGTGACAGACATTACAACCTCTCGTATACCAGGCAGAGTAAATATGAAGCTCCTCATCCCTTCTTAGAGGGAGGTATCCCTCATTGCCTCTGGACTCAAATAAGCTGCAGGAAGAGCATTAGTGATTCCTCTGCACTGCAAAGTGGATGAGCTGGGATGGGTGGGATTCATTTCATGGGCACAGACGATTAGCAGAGTGGGGGGTGGGGGACCCTGCTTCTCCAGACACCGAGGAATTTACTATCAAGAGGTTCATGGTGCTGGCAGCCATCGAGAGCGTGGTGTTAAATGTCCTCCCACCCCATCCCTGGCAGAGCTCATTGACCCTGGTGTCACATGCGAGGTCTGGAGCTCCAGTGTCTCAGAGAGAGCTGGACCAGTGCCATCTGGGGGGATGCAGGAGCTGGAGGGGGTGGGTTCAGGGGTGTCCAAGAGCTGAAACGCCTGTGAACAGCAGGGAGCTGGTCTGTGGAGCAAAGGAACTGCCTGAATGTCAGTGCCTGCAGCTGGCTGGGTTTGGGTGAGCAAGGGAAGAGCAACCGGAATGAGCTCCAGGATTCACTGTTGGGTATAATTCCTTCTCCAGGGCCTGATCTCCTTCCATTAGCAGTGCTTTGTAATGCTCATGTAGTGAGTATCTATGTTTTGTCACAGCAGAGATGACAAAATGTTACCGAGCTGGGCACGAGGCCAGGGAAGGGCTGCAGCTGCTGCTGGGTTTTGCCAGGTGGGCAGCTGTGTAACCTCCGTTCCTCGTGCCACCCTCAGAATAATACAGAGGGGACAGCCCCCCAGGCTGGGGAGGAGGCCTGGAGTATTAATAGGTTGAGGCTACGGAGGCGATTGTATAAAATGATGTTCACAGTTCTCTCAGGAAAGAAAAACCCCAAATGTACAAACTGAGCCTAGCTGGTAAACCAGAACTTGGTGTTTAATTCTGTGTGATTGCTTTGACATCTGGTGTGATAATGGAGAAAGATGATGAGAATATGAAAAGTAAAGGCAGTCAAAGGTAAAATTAGTAGTGTGTTCGTGCATTTCTGTGTGCAGAGGGACTAAAACCTGAGGCTGTAACGCTGAAAAATGGAACTTTGATAAAAGCCCATAAATGCCATCGACAGTGCTCAGAACTCGGAGGAGCTGGAAAAGCCCCGGCTGTCACACGAAGGCACCACCGGACCTCAGACTCCTGCGTGTCTGGCAGGTTTCCTTTTGCCTGGTGCTTTCTGGTGGTGTCTTTGGTCAAATGCTACAAGCACCTTTCCAGCGGCTTCCTGACGGGAAGCGGGCTGGCGTAGGGGATTTGTTCAGCTATTCTTAGAAAGAGCCGTTCCTGTAAATGTACGGCAGCAGCAGCAGCAGCCCTTGGTGCCACAGTCTCTCTGCAATAAAAGCCTGTGCACCAGAGCTGGGTGAAAAGCGCTCTGAGGTCTCTGTGGGTATTGTAGTGAGTGTTAAACTGACTCTACTCTGTTGCTGTTTATGACTTTATCTATTCCTCATTAACTTTTACATGACTGATTGATGGAATGCAGAAACAAAGAGGTGCAAACACCGCAGGGTGATTAGTGCAGAGGTTTCAAGTGCCTGTTAATCTGCTACCCAGATAGAGGAACACCACTAGATGACTCATCCGGGAAGATCTCTAAAGAGAGATGGGATGGGATGGGATGGGATGGGATGGGATGAAACAAGGGAGAGCACTCCTGCACTCCCACCGACAGACACTGTGGTCAAAGCAAATAGCTGTGTGGCTCAGGAGGCCACAGAAACCCTGTTCAGATACTTTCTGACTTCCAGTAATGTTGCTGAGTAGTTGAAATGTGCAATTTAACATATGGCTAATAAACTACTAATTAAAACAAATAGGAAACAGTCAACTAATCAAATCTCCTTGTTGCCATATGGCAAAAATCCCTGGCAGCCTCCGAGAGGAGTCGCCCAGCCTGGGGTATCAACAGGGACCCAGTGACTCAGTGGGGGATTAGGGTGAAGCAGGGAGTTCAGGATGATTACTCATCTAGTCATCAAACACAAAAATCTCCTTTTCTATATTACTTTGATTGCCATGAGGTAACCTCCCATCGTTTTTCCTCGTGTGATGGGCAGGATGGGTCTGGCCTATGCCCAGACCTGCTGCTTCTCCCAGTCCCTGCTCCCAGTGTCCGCTTGCCAGCGGGAGGAGAAGGACGAGGGAGGCAGGTGAAGCATTTGCCACACTGCTGTGGCAGCTGAGAGGTTCTTCTTGACCGCAACACCCGTTGAGGTGCTTTCACCTGCACCCAGGCTACTGAGAGGAACTTGAGAAAAGTCTCCTAAATGCTTCTGTAAATTCCTGTGAGCAGACATTTGGGAAGTGAGGGGGTACTCAGAGTCCCAGCAAGCAGAGACAATTCCCTATAGCTGGGCTTGCTGGGTGTCCCACTGGAGCCAGAGGCTTATGGGTGAAAGGAAGACTATTGGGGAATAAAGCTTGACAGCAATTCACAGGCTGGGATTTGCCTGCTTAATGTTTTGGTTGAGAAGTGCTGCGTGCTAATGCATGTGGCAGGAGAGCAGCCAGGTTGAGGATAATTTAGAGGCAGGAAAAAGGCCTCTGAATGATTCAGCAAGAATTAGCTCTGCTCCACACATGGCCTCGCTGCCCATGCATGAGTGAGAAGGACATCAGCTCTGGAGCTGAGAATGTGTCTAAGTCTCTCTGACCCTTTACATCTTTTGGCTCGACTGTTTGGACGCCGTGGTGACACTGTGATAGGGCTTTTCAGTAAAGAGCTGTAGGTAATGACACTGTGTAGTGGTTTACTTATGGCTAGTGATGAAAGTCAGACTGTCCTATAGGGAGAGAAGGTCAGTTAATTAAGCTACATCTTAGTCAGTGACATGAATTAAGAGCAAAACAAGATGTTCACCCCGTCTCTCTTACTAACTTTTTTTGTGTAACAGCAGCAGCTGGATGACTCCCAACCTTTACTGAGGCACAAAAGTGCCATGGTCACACGGGATCCAGAGCCTTGAACCCCCACAGCCAAACCCCTTGCTTAGCACTGTACTCAGTGGGTAATTTTCTGCATGCTCGTACCCCAGAAATTTCATTTGAAACCATTTGCAACAGATGAGCTTTAAACTGTCACGGTAAGAGAATATAGATAGTAAACCCTCCTGCAAGTCATGAAGGCTGTGTGTCCCTTCTAAATTTACATGTTCCTGCAGGAGGTAGCTTTTATCCTCTCTTAAATAGTACTTTCTAGTTCTCAAACAGAATCCTCATTTATAAAGAAGCTATAACTGGATTTTTTTCACACCTTTTACCCTTGTCTTGGTTCAGATTTAAGATGTAAAATTCCTCGTTAACAGATCACAGCCATCAGATGTAGGAAAGGTCACTTTTTTGTGGGGATGTGAGGTCAAAGGTGCCCAAAACGTGGATGGTGGGAAAGATTTCTGTGGTGAGAACTCATTACAGAGTTTTATTTGACTCCTTTTTGCAGTTGGCTACTAGGAGACAAAGCTTGATATTCTTCACAAAGTGACAGAATAATAGCAAAATGTAACAAAAGTGACCTAACTGCCCCAGGGAGATGCTGGGCTGAATCCACCAGGACCCTCAGTGTCCCAGTCATCATCCAGCAAAGCACTTAAGCACCTTCTCTTACTCTAAGAACCCTTTACATCAATGCTGTTTTGCTTTGCTGAATCAGGAACAGAGTTCAGTACAGTTCAGGAGTCAGCTGTATGCCCCAATTTTTCATCTGCCCAGTGGGTGCCTTTTGCTTTTAAATCCTCTCCTCCTGAACCATGAGACCTTTGGAGCAGAGACTCACTCTTAGTAACTACTGACAGCACCCCCAGCACCTCAGTACTGGAGAAAAACAGTAAACTGACTCACTTCATCAATCCTGGTAGTAAAAAGAGGCAACCAAACTGGACAGAAAACACTCCTATTGTCAGAATTAAGCAAGTGAGTCCTGAGTCCATTCTAGTTATGGCACATCTACAAGGTGGTTTGCCTTTTGCTGCTGAACAGCCAGCAACGGGGTGATCACAATGTTCCCTTCTTGCCTTAAAACTGTTAATGAATCCCTGATCTCCTCTGACCCAACTTGTGTTTATTTACCAGTGCATTCTACCTTGCTTCTTCCCCAGGGCACATAGGTGCCCAGAGTCTGGCAAGGCTTCTGAAATGAAAACCTTTCTCTTGTATATATAAATAACACTGGTGCTCTGTGAGTGACGGGTTATATAGGGAAGGGACAACCCCTCATTGATCAGTCGCACAGGCTTTATGAAAGCTCTGAGCCACCATATACCGAGAGAGATATAGATAGATATCACACACATCATTTCTTTCAATGAATGTAAGACCGAGGAAGGGTAATTCAGACACATTAGGCAAGTTTTACCCCCGGGAACAGGATTTCTATGGCTGGACCTTGAGCTTTCACCGGCATCCAAAACTTAGCTGCTCTCTCTCCTTCCCAGGCTCGGATCGCAGCCAAGAGCTGAAACCCCCCACCATATGCTCTCCTTCAGATGTTGCTTTTGGACAGGAGTCAGGTCCCCAGCGCTCGCCTTCTAAGCGGGCCCGACAAACGTGGAGCCGCCAGGCTGCCGCTGTGGGCCGGGCTGCGCTCCCAAAGGAGCCGCAGGAGATTTAATTTTCCTCCCAAGGGTGCGTCTCAGCCCTTGGAGGATGAGACAGGCTCGTTTTTCACTTCGAGCAGGGTTTGCACCAGGCACACTCCCTGGAGCCGCACGACGTATAGCGCTGAACATCTGGTTTGACACACAGATATTTCCACCTCCCGTCGTTTGCAGAAGACCCTACCGCCGAAGGCGATGGGCTGCCCTTCCCTCGGAGGTGCACAGAGGCTCTGCTGATGCCGGTGTGCTCTGGAGGAAGGTGTTTCCCAGACTTGCCTTCACTTAAAACAGCTCTCACACCGGGTTTAGAGGTGTCACCCAGCAGGAGATTGCATCGATATCTGCAGCAGCTCCCAGGTCTGTTCACAAGCTGTAGGATCCTCGGGAATCCTCAGCAACCACCTCACTCTCCCACGCCCACAGTCTGAAACCTGACCAGTCGTGAGCTGTTGTGCTCTGGGAGCTGTCTCTCCCCCCCGACCCCACTGTGCCAGGCCCACACCACCAGCTCTCTCAACCCCCAGTGCAGAGTGGCCCTTGCCTCCTCTTCCACCGCTCTCTAGCTGGGCAGCGATTGCTGCACTGACCTCAGAAGAGGCCCAGGCCCCTGCTCCTGCTCACTAAGGAGCACCCAGTGTCTGAAAGGAAAGCAGCCTGACTGGGGCTGGAAATGTGCACAGGTATTGTGTCTGCCACGGGTCTCTGTTAGGAACATCAGCCCTGGCGAGCGACCACGGGAGGCTCAGCTCAGAGCTGTACGGAGCCAGCTGCCTCTGCACCCTCCCCGGTGTCTCTGCCCAACTTCAGGCCACACCTTTTGTTTTCTGGTTTTGTTTTTTCCTACCCTACTTTTGAAGGGAACCCGCATGGATTAGTTTCTCATCAGGGTTCAGAGTGATCATAATCAGCCCTCTGAGGTAATTAGAGACCAATGAAGGTTCAGTCACTTTATTTCAGTCATTTCTAAGGCATTACAGAGTCCTCAGCTGGAGTCTAAACGCCTCTCACTTAATCCTGCCCCAAAGTGCTGACAATTAGGTCTGTCTGGGAAATGTCCATAGCGTGTCCATGATGCTTCATGGGGTTTATCTCCCTGGGTTTGTTGCTAAAGACTCTGGAAGATTTGCAACCAATGCTAAAACCATTTGGCTCGTTGTTCTCTTTCCCTGCACAAGTTACTATAGACTGAGCCTGGGTTGAGTGTACAGGGGCTCTGCCAGTGTGTTCATTTTGCATATCAATCATGTAAAAAAAAGATAGTTGTGAGTGAAAGAATGCTGGTGAATGTGAAAACACGTGGCCACAGGACTCCAGACTCATCTCGTGTTCTTTTGCAAGTATCACTGTGCTCTGAGGCTTGAAGGGAAGGTTTGAAGAATGACAATGAGGTCATTTTTTCAGATATTCACAGACTGCTCTTCAATGTTTGATGAGCAGCATGGGGCTCTTGATGGAAAATGACTACAGACTTTTACAGGTTTTTTTAGTTTGCTTTAATTTTTATTTGTTCCAGACTCATAAAGTACTTGGAGAGCTGGTTTTGGCTTTCTGGGAGCCTGTCTCCACAAAACCAAGACTCTGGGATACGAGGCTGTCCTCACCTTACTCTTCCTGGTGATGCCTGAACTGGTGTGTTGTGAGTGACAGCACCCAGTATTCCCAGCAGTGTTACAAGCATTCAGCAAAAGTGATCGGATGCCTTTAGTATCTCCAGCAGAGAGTTTGTCTCATGCCTTATCCATGATCAGTAAAATCTCCTCACATAAAATATTTATGCAATAAATGGGGTTTCACCCCATCGAGCCCAGGATGTGAGTTTGCCACCGTACGACGGCTGCGGGGAACCATCGCACTGTGCAGCTGTGGGAAACTCTGCTGCCTCCTACTTGATGTTCTCTGGGTTTCTTTCATTATACTCGTATTTTATTCTGGTTGGCAAGTGCTGGTTTTGCACAAAGTGGCATTCATTCTGGAGTCTTAACCTGATCCCTGCTGGGTTCAAAATTGACAAAACTCTACCTGACTATTAGTAAGGTACATAATGCAGCAGCTAAATATAGAATGGAGAAAGGCTCTCCCTGAAACAGGACCAGCATGGGGATAAAATCAATGTCACTTCTTACACCATTCCTTGACAGGCATTTGCTAGAAGAGCCTTATCTGTGCCTGTCAGTGGTCCTCAGATACTTCTGGGTTCCCATCAGAAAGCGCGGGGCTGTTGGTGCCTAACGCAGAGAACAAGTGAACCCCTGCTCTGACCTCTCCCTGGAGAAGACCCTCCTCCCTCTCTCCCTTCCCGGTCCCAACGTGCTCTCCCACCTGAGATCACAGTATTAAGATTTGCAGTGGTGCACCTCGAGCTGGTATTTTTCCTTAAATTATATTGTTTCCTTGTGTACTTTTTAGTAAAGGTATTTGGCTCTCCCTGGTAAAGCGCAGTATCCTTTTGGCATTTCAGAAGAGGTGGGCAGGATGAATTATTCATTTTAAAAGTGTGTGACATTATGATGGAGCTTCAGCAAAGTACATTTAAACATTACAAAATAGGATGAATCAGTTTAAACTCATCCAAGCTTATCGTATATCAGAGAAAATGACTGATATAAAGGCTAAAAAGGAAGAAAAAAGCTCTTCTCAAATAATTTCTAAATCAGACTCCAAAACCACACCAAATATTAGAGGGTTTATTTTCAGATCTTTTTATGCCGAAGGGTTTAGGGAAAATTGGTGAAAATACAGGGTTAAACCCCTCTGCTAAAAAGCAACTCGACTATTGGGGCTGTGCTGATGTAGATCCCTGAAGGCAGCAAAGGGGGAGGTGGGGAGGGAGCACTGGGACTGCTGGATTGCTGAGGACTCGGGCTCCTCAGAACTCATGTACAGGAGAAAAGAAAAGGCTCTGGTCAAAGGCTAAAGAAGAAGGTGGTAAAAAGCAGCAGAAGGGATCTCATGGAGGTGCTTCAGGAGTCTCCTTAGACTCGTGTCTGCTCAGTTTCTTTTATTCTAAAGTGGTGTCTTTTTTTCTGAAAACACAAATATTAGTGTTTTTCTAAATTCTTCTGGAAAGTCTTTTTCTACGTGTCAAATAAGATGGGTCCCTTAACCTGTAAAAGGGATGTCTCAAACTAAAAATCATTGGGAATAAGATGTTGAGTCTCAGAATTTACTGCAACCCTGTTTATGAACATTCTGTGTCTCAAATCAAATTCTAGTTGAAAATCCCCTCCAAAGAGTCCTTTAAGCAGAATTTCTGCTTATCTTTATGCTTTATACATTGCTCCTTTGCTAATGATTGTTGTCAAGGTTTGTTGTACTTCCTTCTGGGGCATCAGGATGCCCCAGGCTGCTGTTGTGCTCACTCCTGGCTGCAGGGACCGTCACAGGAGTTTCCCTGTGGAGGCTCCTGCTCGGACCTGGCTGCTCATCTGAGCTCTATCTCATTTCCTCCCAGTTTCAGGAAGGCTGGGCTGTGGTTCAGCTGGAGCCTTCCTGCACATTTTTTTTCCTTTTAATTTCCCACGATGCTAAAATATCAAGGCTCTTGTCAAACTGCTCCGTCGTCTCGGCTGCGCCGTCCCTGCCAGATGAGCAATGGCAGCTGGAACGCCGAGGAGCCCTCAGCCGCCTTCCCGAGGCAGCTCTCCTGAACACTTCCTTTCCATTCCTCTGCTGCTTCTATATCCTGTCCACACAAGTCTTTATGCCATGCCCACTTTTTTGCTATCCATACAACTAAGGTCTTTCTTGCCTAAAACTGAACTTAAAATCCTTTTCCTGGCCACAGCTTTACTGCAGGACTAACACAGATGCCGTAGCAGGCGCTGAAACATGTGCTTTTGCTTTCCTACACAATTACTGTAGCTGCTTTGCCTTACCAAAATCCCCCCAAAGACTTTCCTAAAGCTCCTGGATGATAAGCTGTAAAACCACAGATCTGACCCCTTGTGATCATTAGGATGAGAGGGAACATAAACACGGGGACTCTTGCGAGCGGTCTTTCTGGCCATCCGTGCGGTGCAGCATCCATCCTGTCAGACACAGTGACAAATGTGAGCTGCTTCTGAAAAACAGGGACCCTGAGCAGGCAGAGAGTGGAACACCTACCACCAAGGACATCTGTCCTTTTATT
Source organism: Megaceryle maxima (assembly GCA_024605025.1). Classification (NCBI taxonomy): domain Eukaryota; kingdom Metazoa; phylum Chordata; class Aves; order Coraciiformes; family Cerylidae; genus Megaceryle; species Megaceryle maxima. The sequence continues at coordinate 39,896 of JANHGN010003346.1, forward strand.
CAAAAGAGTTATAACCTTTTCTAAATTCACATTGTATTATTTTGACATCAGTTCCTGTTTTGGATAAGAATGATTGCTCTTTCTGAAAAGGAGGCTGAATTCTTAGCCCCGGTGATGTGTTGTAGCATTGAATCCCTGAGGTTCCTTATGAGAAGATGAATCCATTGATCTGTTTGTTGGGTTTGTCACTTTAATTTAAAACCGTTCAGCCTCCACCCCTCCGGTGTCCTTAGGACCAATGGGAATTACATGTTCCTCATCTATTGCTCTTTACCATTCATTACAGATGCAGCTTTTAAGAATACAGAAATATTCCAATCCAATCAGATTGGGACTTCTGTAATTGCGTTCTGCCGAGCTAAATTTCCTTGCAATTTCAATTGGATGCAGTGTTATTCATTAGGTGAGGTCCTAATCTGCTGTACTGCGTTGCTGTGCAACAACCGCTACAATTAATCCCCTGGGTCAGGAAACTGATACAGTCCTCCTGTATATTTGTAATTTGTGAAGTGGTAATGGTTCTTTTTCAAGGAATATTACTTAATATTTAATAACAGTAATAGTAATGGACCCTGCATTTTCTGCAATTAAACACTTGGAAGAGTGGATTGTAAACTGCTTTCAGCTATTGAAGCATGGCAGTTTTTTGAGAGACCTTGTACTTCAGGACATGAATAGAAAAATAGGGTAATACGATTCCTGTGCAATTATGCATCACGTCCACATACTGCAGCTGCTAAAAGCATTTATCATAATTAATGTAACCACACTGATTATCAAAGGATGTTTGTATAATGATTGATTTGTCACTTGTTGTAAAGCCGTGCAGGACATCAGAGCACAAATTACAGCCGTTAGCTGTAGCAGTATTCGCTGTCGTTCCTTAGGGGGGACCTGGGGTTCTGCTGCTCATTCCTTGCTCTTTAAGCCCCTCAGAATAATTTCTATGTGATAAAATAGAATTACTGCTAATAGTAGGCTTGAATGAAGGGACAATGCTGCCAGAGATGGTTGAAAGAAAACAAAAATCTTTCTTCTCATCAGAGTGAAAGAGAAGCAGCAAATTGCATTCAGGCTGTAACAAGACTTCCAGAAGGGTTTGGCGTCCCCAGGCAGCCTTCCACCATCACCTTCCATTATTGCCTTTCCTATTTTTAGTTGAATTTCCAGGTTTTCCCAAGCCAATTCTTTTCAGCCATTCAACATTTCTCCCATGTCAGAGGGAAGGATTGCTTTGCATGGCGTTGCCATAGAAACACCTGCTGGATACGGGATGGAGATGGGAGAGGAGCAGGGCGAGAAAAAGAGCCTGGTGAGAGACTGCAAAGTGAGGGCGCAGGAGCCCCATTGGGTTTCTTCCCTCTGCAGGGCAGCTTTGTTTATTTGCCCAGTTCAGAACTTTGTGTCAGACCCAGGGATCTGGGCACACCACTGCGAGGGGAAAAGGCCCAATGTTATCCCTGGTAATTTCATCCCCCTCCTCCAAAGTGAGTGGTCGGTTTTTCCGTGGAAATTGGCTCCCAGGCTGCTCGACCCACTGCCCCTTTTCTCGGCCACCACCACTCTCCACAGCCCCCGCACAGCTCCTTCCTCCCAGGTTGTCTTGGCAACACGTGATGTTTAGAGAACGGCCAGGATGATGCACAGGGGTTTCCTAAGAGTGGTACTTTGCTCCCAGACCATTGCTAAAAGGTTTTTTTGTGGGGGGAGGAAATAGAGGAGGAATTAACATAAAGCCATCGTGGTGACTGCACAGGACCATATTTTTAATTTTGAGTGTGCACCTTTTACATTACTGACTCCCAAACTGATGCTCAGTTGCTCCATCTGACAGCCTGATCCAGGGCTTGCCCGAGTCAACAGGAGTCTTTCTGTTTCCGTCTGAGATCTTTGGCTCAAGCACGAGCATAAAAGCTTTTGGATCAAAGCACACGTTGTACAGAAAGTCAGAAAGGTATAAAGGGCATCTGTTGTGTTGAGTCATTTGAGTTTGTGCCACGGTTTAGGCCACTTGTGGATAAGCTCTCAGCTTTCTGCTGTGTATATACCAGTTTAAACTAAGCTTAATGTCTGCCTCTCTAATTTTAAGCAGAGGGGAAAAATACTACCTGCATTTATGCTTCTCTGACATCGTGGGTTTTGCAGAAGTCGTGGGAGTGTAAGCACTGAGAACAGGGCAGAGTGTTTAAGGAGGGCTCTAAGGTGATGAACTCACAACCGTTTGATGCTTCTGCAGCCTTTGCTGGACACTGAGAGTTCAGAAGCCCCTGGATAACTGTGAGTGGGGTGTCCACGGTTGGGTGGATAGCTGCTTAAGTGGAGGGCTTCAAATGACTACAAGGCTTAGATGTCTCAAGACCTGTCTTTCTAAGATCTCTGTGTGTGTGGTTCAGAGTTTTCTTGTGATATTCAGAAATTTAAACCTGCAGTTCTCAGGTGGAAGTACTGACCTGCTGTTAGATAGTGGCCAGAGTAGGATGAAGACCTGAGGATGGACAAGCTTCTTCAGGGAGGCCACGTCTGTGCTTGCTGACAAAAGCAGCATTAACTTGCAGAACCAGAGCAGCTTTTCCTTCAGAGTTCGGCTGCCCAGTTGTGTTACCCAGAGCTGACAAGACCTAGGGAGCTCTGAATTCAGTTATCCACAAGAAATAAAATCCTTTCTGAGAACTGGGTTTGAAAATGGACACTGTCATTGTTACAAATCATCCGCTAAGTCTTCAGAGAAGTGCTGCGAGAAGCTGAGCACCGAGTCTACATTTCACAACTTTCCCCTGTATTTTCTGGCCACCCGTTATCCTGCCTTGATCCCTTCTGGTGTTACATTTTCCCCATCACTAGGTTTGCCTCTCTGCTGAGAACCTGAAATGGTGTGTGCAGCTATAGGGTTCAATTTGCCTTTTATGCCTCCTGCAAATCTTATTAAGTCCTGTTGTATTAAATGGGAGAAGCTCACAGTTAAGTCTGTGGTTTTCAAAATGCATTAGACTTCTTTTCAAGTATGCAAAGTGTAAATGGATTTTGTGCTTTGGGAACGTAGCAGTGTGTTTACGATTTTGGTTAGATAAAAGGATGCTGAGATGGCCTTTAACATTGATTTTGTGTTACGTTTTTCTCAGCTTTAATATAGCCTTAGAGGTTCTTTTAGCGTTTTGATTTACAGAATAAATCAGAAAATGAGGTTTATTTTATTTATCAGTCAGTAATGTGCTTTTCTTTCTGTTCTTCCTCAGTGTGGTTAGGCCTGAAAATAGTAGCCTGGGTAATCTCATTAGGTCAGGCTTTATTCTTGCAATATTTCTAATGTATGATGGTTTGAAACAAACTTCTTGCACTGTTTCAGTATTTTTCTTTTGAATCCAACTCAAACCAAGCAGTTTAGTGAGCCAGGAAAAGTATACATTAGACCTAAGCCTTTTTGAACCTGAAAAGAATGTTTTCTGAGTGATGTAGATTAAGTACCAGGAGAATCTGAGCTCTCTCCGGGTTGGTGACATCACTCTGGTACACCCCTGGGGCAGCTCACGTCACCGTCCCATGCTGCAGCACCTTCAGCTGTAAAAGCAGAGGCTGGTGGGATTTATTCATCTCACAGAGGCAGTTAGAAGGTTATGTTTGTTGCAAGAGTGTGTAAATAAACAGAAATTTTACAGCGCAAGTTGCCAGGAGAGTGCTATATTTAACCACGTGGTGAGTTGTCCAGGGAGGGTGACAAAAGCAGCAAAAACCAAACATCTCTCTTGGGTGAGTTGTCAGTCGATCCCTTGAGGTGACTACAGAGTCCTGGGGTTGCTCTTGCAGGAAAGAGGGGCCACAGAAACAGGCCTGGAGTTTTGACTTTTTCAAGTGCCTTCATTATTGGGATCTAAATTTAATTCCAGTTATGATGACTTTGAGAGTGATGCCAAGTCCTATATTACCTGACCTACTTCAGAACTGTATGGAGAAGTGTATCTACCAAGCTGACCTTCCTTTTGTCATTTCACATCTCGGATGCCATGGTAGGAAACTTGGTATTAATTTTTCAACAGGGAGAGTGAGACTGGGGTGGACATTGCAATTGGCAGGTAAAAGGATGCTTATTCTTACTGATCAACAAAAGGCCATGTCATGCCTGAGAGATGGTCAGTCTCCTCTTTGTTCTCTGTCTGTCCACTGATCTGGTGTGGAAGGTTCTCGATAAACTCTTGGTTTTAAGCTGGTGTAACTGTATAGTGTGAGAGTGGCATAAAGCTGGAATCACCCAGCGCGTATCGGGTCTGATGCTTTCTAGCAAATGGGTGACTATAAGGAGGGAGGGCCAAGAAGTGGGGAAAAAATCAAAACACTCAGTATCTTAATCAGGAGAGGGTGAAATGCTTGGGCTGTTCCTTGTGTAGTTGGGTTCACTCCAGACCTCTTGTTTACTGGTGTTGTGGACAGACCTGTGGTGAATTCCTTGCAGCGCAGAGATCCCTGAGCAGGTTCGGTGCTGGCAAACTGGGATGTACCAGAAGCAGCCTGGCTGCAACAGATTTAAAACAGATTGAACCCCCTGAAAAGCCTCAGGCTGCGCTGTGAGCTACAGTAACCTGCCTTGCTTTGGATTCCCGAGCCAGGTTGATTAATGCCACACACCCCAGCACCCTGCCTCGCTTCCCTGCCCTCAGCTGATGGTGGAAAGGCTGTAGGTAGGAATAAATCACATTGTGTTCACTTTAAGGCTTCTTGCTTCCCCCCTGCAAAGCCAGAACAGCACAAAGGCACATCAGTAGGAGCCAGTCTTGCCCTTTCCCTGAATATGTTTCTAAAAGAAGAAGGGGCGTTGTTGGCCAGTCTGTCCATCTTTGTTATTACACTGATCTGGTCCCTGTTAGACTTCCATGGCTGGTGAGGATTTTTGGCAATGCTGGATTTCATCCAAGTAGTACAAATTCAGGTGGGCAGCGCCTGCCCTTAAAAGTCAGCTTCTGCTTGGACATCAGGACAGAGAAGGAAGCGACATTTCCACTTGTGCGATTTAGTGTTTGGAAAAACCACGGCCATGCCTTCTGTTTAAATTCCAGATAAATGAAATTAAATTACAGATAGGAAAAAATTACCAGGGCTGTGTTATTCAAAGGAATTTCAGAGTGAAATGTTTTGTGCTCGGTTAACAAGGAAGGGCATTTTTTGACTTCAGGGGCAAGGAAAACTGTAGGAAGGGATACTATCTGCAGAAAAAGCACATTTCCTGGATCAGTTTTTTATAATGTTGATAGAATTGTCCTGTTTCATCACAGCAAAGGACATATTGACCTAGTGTTTGTAACATACTCTTCTAGGCCAGGTCTCAAATCTTCTTTTTGTGTGTGTCTGGAGTACAAGTAACTGGCTCAGCAGCTGAGTCCAGTCAGAGAGAAAAACCTTCAATCTAAAGCAGCTCTTAGCTTCTCAAGCCAGGAAAATATCTATGTTTTATTCATAGAAGAATACTAGTCAACATCCTCCGGTTCCCTGGATACAGCCGTGAGTCTATAAATAGCTGTGCAGTGACACAGCAAACCAGTACGGGGACTGCCGGCAGTGGCACAGCAGCCTGGCAGTGGCACTGCCCATTGCCCAGGGCAGGGCTCCCGGGGCTCGGCCAGCCTGGCTCTCTGCTCGCAAACGTGGAGCCGGCTCCGCCAGCCGGGTCCAGTTCTGCCAGCCGGGTCTGGCTGCATCAGCCAGGTCCAGCTCCACCAGACACGTCTGGCTCCATCAGCCAAGTCTGGGTCTGGCTCCATCAGCCAGGTCCAGGTCCCGTTCTGCCAGCTGGGTCCAGCTCCATCAGCCAGGTCCTGCTCCATCAGCCAGGTCTGGCTCCATCAGCCAGGTCCTGCTCTACTAGCAATGTCCATCTCCATCAGCCAGGCCCAACTCCATCAGCCAGGTCCTCCTCTACTAGCCAAATCTGTCTCCATCAGCCGGGCCCAACTCCATCAGCCAGCCAGGGCTGCACTGTCAGCTCTGTGGGATCCACATGCCCAGGGCTGCTGTTCCCCCTGGGAGGATCAGAGAGTGCTGAGCCTGTGTCTCTCGAGCCCTGCCACACTCCTGCCCTGGGGCTCAGGGCCATGCTATGAGATGAAGTTCACCTGAAGGATTTTTCTTGCACTCCCAAAACAGGTGTCTGTATGTTCAGGAGAAGAAAGCTTGAAGTAGTGGATAGAATGGGGTGGAATACAGTTGGGAAATGGAAGCAAACGTGTGCCTGGCTGCCGAGCGATGTTCTGCCTGATGTACGCTCAGTAATAATTCTCTCTGTAGCTAAAACTGGCTAGATCCTAATTTAATGTAAACTTAGGTGAGTACAGCTATAATAATTTACTCCAGACAGGGATGAAAGCCTGGGAGACTTGCCTGGAGTTTCTCACATGTGCCCCAATCATATTTCAGCTTTGCTTTAGCCGTTCAACAGGCGTAGCTGGCATAACAAATTCATCATGCATCTACATGATTTATATACCTATGTTGATATATATCCTTGCTCTCCTTATTTTCCAATGCATTTATCATCCTCACATGGTCATTTCTTTCCACTCTGCAGTTCTTACTGGCTTTCAGTTTTTTGGATGCTTCTGAGAATTTCTCAGGAACTTTATCTGGAACAGAAGGACGTTCATACTTGGTCCTCCCATGGTACACAGCAGAGGATTCAGCTGCAGAGCTGTATAGACCAATACACGGAAGGTTTTATGAAGCGCTATTAATGTGTTGTTTGGTTTCAGCACAAATACAGAGATAGGTCTGTTTTGTATTTATCCTCTTGGGACTTTTAATGAGCTTTTCCCCTGACTTTAATATTTATTGGACCAGAATAACATAAGATTTAGGATTCTCTGGTAATTCCGTTAGCCAGGAGCCAAGCTACAATGCAGAGCTATGCTTCTTTCAGCTCCAGACGTAAACAGCTCTTTAAAATGTGACATGTGCCAGCAGTAAGGAAACACCACGTGCAGAAAGACAACCAGGTCCCTGCAGCGCAGCTGGACAGACACAGCTGCCTCCTCCCCAGCCTGGGGGCCCATCAGACTTGTCTGATGGTGGGATAAGGGGCGATCCCCACTCCAGGTGCCCAGCTGGAATTTGGGAGCGGTTTTGGGCTGTGCCTACCCCCAGCACCCCCTGAGCTGGGGTTTCAGGTGCAGCAAGGGTCGGGTCTGTCTTGCTCCTTTTGCTGTGGGGATTCTGTCCCCAAAGGGTAAAGCTTTTGTAAAGATCTTGTTGAGGAATGGAGTGAGGTGCGATCTCTGCGTGCGCCACGGGCAGGGTTCCTGCCTCTCCTATAATCACCGTGATGCACACTGAGTACTAGAAAGTTGTACAAGTTATTTTTAATTTGTGGAGGAAGTTATGTAAGGTGGATCATGTAAGGGTTTATTTTATTTTTAATGACTGTGTTGAAAAATTCATGCAGAAGCAGAGAAGGACTTTTAATTACTAAATTTAAACCTTCAGGTGACACATAAGAAAAAAGTCTTTTTCATTTATTTATTTTTTTTATTATGTCCTCCTTTTCTTTGCAAAGCAAACGTAGGAGCAGGCTGCGAGGTTGTCCTGAGATAAGATAGAGCTTCAGCTTGGGCACGAACTGCAGAAGCACAACCCTATTTCACAATATCTTACACTTCACTGATAATGGGAGCATCCTTCATTCTCCATTGCAGGAACTACCTCCAACAAGACCACTTTAATTTCCTTGGGGAGTGCACCATATTGCTGTCTGCAGCTTTCTCTGTCTAGCTCTTGAAGGAGGTGCTGGTGCTCTCTTCAGCAGCTTACCAGGAGAGGGCTAAGCTGCAGATCAGAGTACAGCAAAGCTGGAGTTTACACCGGTCTGAGCAGCATCCTGCTTAGAGATGTGCTTTGCTTAAGGCAGTAGGATTTGAACACCTGCCTAAATGAAATACATGCTTAAGTGCTTTGTTGATCTAGTGTGGAGTGCTGAACTGGCGCGTTGTTCTCGTGAGCAGAGCAATTGGAGCTTTTCTAGATAATGTGCTCCACTCGAAAAGAACAATTCTCCTCCCTGCCCAGAAGAGATTTTAGGGCTAATGAAGAAACAGACCTGAAAGTGTTACCTCGTTTTAGTTTAACAGGGTGGTCTGACTTAGGGTTTTGATCAGAAGTGGAAATGAAAAGAAAAATAATGTTTTCTTAGGGGAAGCTTTTAGGAAATTTCCTAAGCTTGGAGCCAGTGAGATGCTCAGAGATTTGGTGGAGTTCTTAACATCAGCCAGAACTCCTAGGGAAGAGAGTAAGTTCACAGCTATGGCCTCAAATCAGCAAAGAGTTTCTATTCGGTGTAGAATTTTAAACCAGTCTGAACTCCTCTCTGTGCTTCAACTTAGCTGTAAATTTGAGGTCTGGCTAAATAGGAGTGGATTATGTAAAAAATGGTAATGGATTGTAGGATCTTGAGGCATACCCTTTTTTCTGCGTGCCTTCCAGAGACAAAATTGTAAATATTTTAATGAGGATCTGCTTTAATTCTTCTGACCATTTTGAAATGTTTAGGCAGAAACATGTTTCTTTTCTTCTGTGCCAAAAATGACACCAGAGGAACACATATTTATACAGAAATAAACACATCATCAGCTCGGCTTTTGTGTTTGCTCTCTAATGCTGTAAAGCATCTTTGAGAATCCACAATGCACAAAGCAAGTTCTTTGTATTCCGTTAGCCTATTGTTTGTCTTATTGACTGGCGAGGAGGAGAGAAAGAAAAAGTGCATTTTAATTAACCATGAGAACTTCATTGGTACTGGAGGTCAAGCTTCAGCTTGGCTGGATTTCGCTTGCAGAGTGAATCCACTCTGGGAATGGCTCTGTCCTTTAGGGATGGGTTTGTGACGTCTTCTCGCTTTACTCTGCTGGAAGCCAGGTGTAGCCTGGCCAGTAACACCCTGGATCTCTTTTTGTTTTGCCTTTATCACACACACAGAGGTAATTCCTTGTCCACTGTGTGCCTCCGTTTGTTCACCTGCAAAGGGCAGGTAACGGCACTGGCCTCCCTAGCAGAGCTGCTTGAATTCAGGGGATGACAGGTGAGGATAAACTGTTCTTTCAGGAAGAAGCAGCCTAAATACACCCAGGAATATTAGTTTCTCCTTCCTCCAGCTTGTGCCTTTGTTTTGTTCAAGTCACAGCCCTGAAGGGGGCACAGATTTTACAAGTCTTTGAGCTTGTATTGCCTAAAGGGAACAAAAAGAGATTCTCCCATCTAGTTTTATTGAATATAACCAATCAGGCACAATTGATTGCTTTAAAGTAATCCCAAACCTCACACTTCCCTGAATGGGAGGCTTCAGACACGATAATTGAAGTAATTCAAATTCTACATAAGAAACAACCTTATTGTCTCCTGCCGTGGATGCCTTTGTAATTATGAAGATGGAATTGGTTATCTTTCTGCCAGTGGACTCTAATGAAAGAGGCGTTTGGCTGGATAGTTAAATGGGCCAAGAACTGGCTTTCAACCCTCGCAACACGATTCAGATAAATTCCTGCACTGGCAACAGAAAGTATTTGATTAGAAGCACGCAAAAGCTTTTGTGGGGTTTGCTGAAGGCAGTCGAGAGCCCCAGCAGCACCAGCGGGTTTCCCGTCTACCTGCCTAATGAGTGACAGTGAAAGGATTTGGAAGGGATCCCATCACAGATTTTTACCCGTTTTTCTTGAAGCTGGTATTGTCAGGTCTTCCTTCCTTCCTGCTTTGCCTCCCCAGTTACCAGTTGCACTGAGCAACTTCAATTTCTTCCTAAGCTGGGGAAGCAGCCCTGGGTTGCTGCCATTCCCAGGGGCTGAGACAGCTCAGATGTTGCTCTAACAGCAGATCTGCTTGGTGGGGATCTCTTCATACCCTGTGCTTCTGCACACCTCAGATAACCCTCGAGTCTCTGCTCCCTGAGCCTGTAGCCTTAGGGAAAAATTCAGCATCTCCTGGGCTCTGGGAAGAGAATGGAGCCAGTTTTCCCTGTTAGCTGGTGGAGCTGGCAGAGCACAGGGGCTGCATTTCCCAGTGCTGTGCCCAGCATCCCCCATCTCCTCTCGGTCTGCACCACTGGGCCCTGAGGAATCCCCAGGATTTAAGTGGAGGAAGAAGAAAATTGGGAGCACGTGGCCTCGCACACAGATGCCAAGCAGGGCAGGGGCTGGCGAGGCTGCAGGGCAAGCGGCTTCACCTTTGCACTTGTGATCTGTGGACAAATCCCTCCATAACTGGTGATGTGTTGATGACTCAGATTGACAGGAACTCTGACACGGTCTGCGAAACAGGAATCAAGTCATCGCTCTGCAGTGCACAACGGGGCTTCTTAATTACCCCAAATACGTGCAAATCTTCCTCAAATTCAGATCAAATGCGAGTTATGAAAAGCCTCTGGAAATGTTTCCAGCCCTTATGTTTTGCCCCGTTTAAACTGGGTGGAAACTGCGAGATGAGTCCAAATGTGTCTAGTCTGACACATCTTATAAAATGATAAAGCTGAAGTATAAAGAAACCCAGTTTCTTCCTCCTCTTTTTGCATAAAGTGCTCATTGTTAATTTAGTTCTGAGAGGTACTTGATGGATGGTACCAGGTAAGTTTCTCCATTATTCTTCCTTGATATACAATTTAAGGGAGCTGAGGAAAAAAATAAGAAGGCTGAGGAAATTCAAATCAGAAATCATTTATGCAGCAATTCCAGCATCCATTAAAAATAACCCATTAAATATTGTCCTCTGCTAAATTTAGAAAAAGCTCAGGTGTGTCTGCTCTTGTGCCGCACAGAAAGTTTTAATACAGATTTAATCATAGCGAGTGTTAGGGGAAAGAGCTAATTAGATCGACAAATTTAGAAGGTGGTAGTATATTATATGGGAAGAAATGGGTGATTAGATATTATTCACTGTGAAAGTGACTGGCCCTGGGGAATGTCTTTAAGGATATTATATGACATAATCCTAGTTTCGAAATTGAGAAAGTAGAAGTTCACATCATCCTCAAAATTCTTCTTTCAAAAGAATTTTTTTCCCCACAGTAATTTCCAGCATTTTTTGGCAGCTGGAGTCAGGTACTGGGCTAGAAGAGTAATGGTCCTGTCGGTGGCTCAGCTGGTTGGGCTGTGAGTCTGTCCCTCTGTGAGTCTGTCCCTCTGCCCCTCGCTTTGCCCAGGGTGGAGAGAACTCTGCTCCTTTCCCCTCCAGGCTTGCAGCCCATGGGGCAGTGCTGGGCGATACCTCCCTGCAAGTTGCTCTGACACTTTGCCGTCATGGACTTGTGTGAGTTTTGCAGGTAACAGCCTTCGTTTGTCCCCGTAAGTTGTATTTTTACAGCATTCATACAATTGTTGGTTAGCCCTATCCAAATGGATTCCATTCCAGCAGGTTTTGGTGTTACATTTCTCCTATGAAGGCAGGTTTGGAAGGGAAAATGGGGTTATTTTCTTTAAATAAGTAAAATAATCTATTTCTTAACATGGTACAGTGAGGGAAGTCTCAGTATTAATGACTTTGCTGAGCTTTAATCGCCACAGAAGGTAAACGTAGCATGTTGGAAGCAAAGGCCAGTGGAAGGCAGGTGGGTGCTGTGTTCGTGTCACAACCCTTCTTACTGCTGTGTTTTCCAGCTCTGCCCACAGCAGTGTGTGGTTTCTCTGTGTAAGTGACCCCACCACAGCTGGGGCTGTGGCCTGTCCCCTGTGATGCTCTCAGAGCCACCATTCCTATGGGTCCTTCTGCCTGGTCCAGGATGTCCCTCTCCCTCCTTGCCCCGTTTCGCCAGTAGAAACAGCTGCCTTTAGGAATTTGTTCCATCTCCTGAGGTCATTGTTCAAAGAGAGGTATGAAATGTGTCAGGATATCTGCTTACTCTACAGAGCTGGTACAGAAGTGATTGATAGAAAGTGTCATTGCTAAATTGGCCAAATAAAAAATGATTCATTTAAGTTCACTTACACTTGTCCTTCCATTATCCAGCACCGTATTATTGCAGATACAAAACCAGGTATTTACAGAAAGCATTTCAACTCTACTTCCAAACAAAGGGAAAGATTAGTTTAGTTAGATGTCCTAGGACTGCTTTCAAAATGGCAATGACAGTAGAAGCGTGTGGCCGTACGTTAGTGACTGTGCTGCCCCAGTCCCCAGGTACAGTGCTGCAGACAGAGCAGGGCCACTTAAGGTTGGCCGGATGCTTTGCACCACGTGTGTAACTGTATCAGAAAAATAAATCAGCAGCTTGTTTTGTCCTAAAGCACGCATTATTTTTCCTCTCTTCTAAAGCAAATTTCTGTTTCATCCTTCTGAAGGGGTTCATTTAATAGTGTGTGAAATGAAATGTCAACAAGAATTAGAACAAATGGCATTGCAATCCCCGAGAGAGCACAAGTTTCTGCTGGGAAATATTTCCAGCCAGCCCACTGCGGCGAGTGGAGGGGAGAGACCTCAGGTGCCGCTGGCTGCTCCGTGCAGCGGTGCCAGAGCCCCCGCCCTGCCCGGAGCCCCACTTTGGGGAGGGTCACAGGACGAGTGCTTCAAAACTATCCTGGAGAGCTGGGCTCTTCTGGTGCCTTTGAGAACCTCAGCCTTAAAACCTGGAAATAAAGCCTGCTCCTGTGCACAGGGCACGTACGGGATCTGGATTTTCTCCCAGCCTGTCCTCCTGTGGCAGAGCGGAGGGGTTTGTGCTCCCCGTGCTGCTGTGGCAGAGCACAGGGTCCTGCAGCCCAGCTGCTCCTGCAGCCCCGTCCCTGGCTGTGCCCAAGGCTCCACTCCCCAAGCGGGGTTCCCGCAGCTGCGCTCGGCCCTGGCGCGCAACCGCTCGACTGTGGCCTCGGGGTTCTGCCAAGGGCTTGCAAAGGGGAAGCCACAAGAAGTAGGAAGACAGCCTAGGAAGAAAGCCAAATTTTGGTCCTAAAGCTGGGGTTGAGAAGCCCAAGTCCTGGCAAAAAAGAGAGAGGAGATTGGGCTTTGAGGCTGCGATTATTTGAGAGGTAATGGTCGCAAGATGAAATGCAGAAAGTTCCACCTCAGCATGAGGCAAAACTTCTTTACTGTGAGAGTGATGGAGCCTGGCCCAGGCTGCCCAGAGAGGTTGTGGAGCCTCCTGCTCTGGAGACTTTCCAGCCCCACCTGGCTCTGTTCCTGTGTGGGCTGCCCTGGGTGACCCTGCTCTGGAAGAGGGATTGGACTCGATAATCTCCAGAGGTCCCTTCCAACCCGAGCCATTCTCTGATTCTGTGATTCTATGACTAGCTGTTCCTCTTGGCTGTATAGTCCTGCTGAGGCAGCACGAGTGTGAGAGGATATCCCTGTGGTCCTGTCCAGCTTGTGCTCTCCCTTCTCTCACTGAGGATAGTCTGTGTCTTTCAAAACCTGAGATCATCTTTTATGGCCTCATCCTGCGGGTTCTCTGCATTGCAGGCAGAGGTGGGTGAGCTCCAGCCACAGCCAGGACTGTGCTGAGTGTTCCACAGGATCAGTCCCTTGGGTGCTGTGCGCAGATGCAGATGCAGGACTGTGCACGTGCAGCCAGGGCCATAAACAAAGTTACTGCCCTTGGGATTATTACTTTTATTAGCTGCAAAATCTGTTGTTTATGGGAAGTTCAGAAATGACATAAACCATAAACATGAGGTGTGCAAAGAGATCCTGACAAAATTCTTCACTAGGCTCATTATTATGGAAATAAATTTAAAATGTGATTTTTCATAGCTGCTGGAAGCCGTCACTTTCTAGAGCTGCTCTGTGCCTCTCTGAGGAGTGAATGCCAATATCTGTCGTGTGTGGGGAATGCTTTTCAGTTTTACTTGTTTTGAAAGTAATTCCAAAGAAACAAAGGCCACAGGATAATCAGGAGGCCTCTGTTGTGCTGGATGAACCCATCAGCTCCTGCAGCCCGGCACGCTCAGCTGCACTCCTCTGCTTGTGGCCCATTTGCATTCTGTGCAGAGGTTGCAGACCTATTATTGTGATGTTGCTCACGGCACAAAGCCCAGTTAATGAAAGGTTGGGATGCAATTAAAAATCATAGTGTCCTTTATTTCTAAGTGAAGTTTGTACTGCAGCATGAGTTCCTGGAACACACTACAAAATCATTTCCAAAGCCTAAGACATCTCCTGTATGTGTGTTGGTTTTGACCCCTGTAGAAATTTGTGGGTTTCTTTAGAGGGACAGAAACAACACACCAGTCTCAGTTGGCCATTTATAGCCCCATAATGGATTTGTGCCTCCACTTCTCAAAGAGTCGTGAATGTTGGGGTACGAACAGAACCGTGATGCAGAGAGAAATGACAGTGTCAAAACTACCCGCCTTGTCTGCAGGATTTTCTGCTGGGGTGTTGTTACAGTGATTAGCAAGAAAGCTACGGGTGAAAAAGCGTTGGATTAACTCTCTGAACAAACATCAGAAATCTCAGTGCCACCCCTTGCCTATCTGCAGGAGGTGACCTGTTCCAGTCACCTTCTGTGGAGTCAGGGTCTTTAAAGAAACCATCACAGCTGCCTCCAGGGTGCTGTGCTGTCCCTGTTCGGGCACAAGTGATGGTCTGAGGGACCGCAGGGGTTCCCCTGCTCCATGGAGGACAGTGGGCTGCTCTGCCCCAAAATGAGACTCAGGAATTCTTTATTGTATTGTTTGTGAAGGAGAAATTCAGTCGTTTACTGACTTGGATTTTACATCTGTAAACCGGAGATGCTGATGCTTATTTAGGAAAGTAGTGAACTCAAACTATTTGTAGCATTTACTGAGAGTTTGGTGAAGCTGCAGAAATGTCATTAGAACTCAATACTCTTCAGTTTTTGATTTCTTTTTGTTATCAGTCCAGTGGCCCCATGGGGAGCTTTCTTTGCTGCAGTAACAAACCTGTTGCTATTACATTTGGTGCAAAAGTCACTAAGAGTGTGCAACAGAGCTCCAGTTGCCTGAGCACACTTAGCAGAGCTTCAAATGGCACGTATGTGTCTAACATTTGTAATTAAACTGATTGACCTTTCCCTGTACAGGCTGGAGGGGAGAAAAGAAAAGTACTAGAGAAGATGGATGGAGAAGTGAATGAGATGCCAAAGTAAATCTCATTTACCCGTCCCATGTGTCAATAGTGAGCTGGGAGAACATTAGTCTCTGAAATCATCTCACATCACCAAAATCATCTCAGACACCAGCTGTTTGCTCCGCAGAGCTGTCACAGGGTTACAGGCTCAGCAGCACTGCAACTGCTGTAGCAGTTGAGTTGTGAGACGGCTTCGCACTCGGGTCACCTACCACGGCTGCAGCACAGACACTTCCCCTCTTTCTGAAACAGCCCCTGAGCAGCAGCACAAAGTTGCTGCTTGGTAAGGGAGAGGAAAGCAGAATGTGTGTGAAAGCAGAAAGTGTGTGACTCAGAGGGAAGAGGAAAAAAAAGACATTTGGGAGGATGTGTATTATCAAAAAAAAAAGCAGCAGGAGAGGCAGCAGAAAGAACTGTCCCTTAGCAGCTCTTTTCTTCACTAGACCCCATAAGAAAGAGTCTTTTAGGCTTAGTAATTAACTCCCTGAGCTTGCACTGGCACAAACAAAATGGGACAGATGAGAACTGGTTCTGAACTGTGCTTCCCCTGTCCTCCCTGAGAGGCACCCCCCACCTTTGTGCTAAGGACGGGATGGAGAAGACTGAGTATGAGACTTGCTCTCCCTTTAGAAAAGTGCTCTTGGGAAGGAAATAAGCAATTTACACTTAACCACTTATGCTCTTGCCACGTCCTCTGTCTCCGTGTCCATGGGAAAGCTAGTGAGAGGTGGGGACTGGCAGGTTTTGCTGTGCAGATCCGTGTGTCCTGCCCTGGGCTCACTCGCTGTCCCACCCACTGGCCACAAGCTATGGGCAAACCTGGCCGTGGGACCACAGCCCTCAGCTCCTCTAATGTAATACCTTGTCTGAAAGACAACCCTGAGTAGTGCTTAGTTCTTAAATAGATCATTCCTGACAAAGCCCATTATTCACAGTGGGCATAAAGCCAATATCCCTCTGGTTCACCAAGTGCTCCCTGTAATGCTGCTGTCAGGAGAGCGAGCAGTGACCACGGGGGGCACGTGCTGAAGAGGAGGAGAACCTGTATTGACAGCCACAGACAACCTCTTCATCAACCTAATCTCTGACATTTTAGTTTTCACTTCTTGTGATGCTTGCTTGACATGTTCCACGTGTATAATTAGACCAGGGTTCAGCTTGTTCTATGGCTCATCGGCCCATATGCAGACTAGGAAGGTCTTGTCTGGTGTCTCCACAAGGGTGTGAGTTCCTCCTGCATGCTGCCTAGTCACAGATCAGCTTTAACTGAGCATCTGCACGTGAAGAGAAAAGTTTTGACATGACACTAAAAAAAGTCTGATCATATTATGGTAAAGTCCACATGTGATACTTTTGAGAAATGAATGAGGGGCAAAATACACGTAAGTGCTGTTGTATCTGTGGCTGCGGGCGCTCATCCCCTCCTGCAGCTCTTCTTCAGCCACTGACATATCTCACAGCATGTCCTGAACTCCTCCAGAACTGTGTAAGAGTTTGGACACTGAGAAAGGAAAAGTTTGGAAATGATGGGCTTTGCTGGGCAGAGGAGAAACCCCCACATCTTCTGTGTCTTTCCTCAGGGCTGCCTTTTCTGCAGTGGATTTTGCTTTCTGCTGCTCAGCACTAGGGTTTGTTTTTTTTTTTGCAAGAGGGACATTATTTTCTACTATATTTGAATGGTAATGTTTAAAAATCACTTTGCATCAATGCCCAATCATTCAGGCCTTCAGTCTTTTACTTTATGGTTGTGTTTTATCATATATAGAGATGTGATTGCTTTTCACATCTCACACATAATCCTCAAGAATCTTTTTCATACCCACTCAATCTGCTTTACTTCCAGCTGGATGCCGTAGGGTTATGGCTGAGGATGTGCTCACTCGATTCACAGGACTACAAAATTGTATCTGGCAAATTTTAAGATAAATTCTGAGCCCACTGTATGCGCCGCACCATGGCCTGTGTCTTCTGCTCCCTTCATTTCTTTTATTCACCACATTTCCATCAAAAGGTCGTGCAGTGTACCCCTTATTCCCATGTTATGGAAGCGTTCATGGGCTCCAAGTATTGCATTGTGGGTCCTGCACATAATTGCCTAAAGCAGACAGTCATCTTGTGGTATTCTGTCAACCAGTGACAGAGCTGTACAAGGGGAAAATACGCAATGAATAACGATTAGGCAGAGTGATTGTTTTTAAATTCCGAGGCTGGACTCTGCCCACTGACTAAGTAGATGATTTGTGGCATTTGTTGTTACTCCCTCTGACTCCCAGCCCAGGCACGCTGTCAGCTGAGAGCTGGCATGCTCTGGAGATGCTCAAGCATCTTACAGGAAAAATCTGTCCAAGCAATTAGAGATTTTAGTTTTTTTCCTCCTGTACTTACAGGTGGCTTGAGCAGAGCTGCACAAATGCTCTTCAGAGTTCCTATTAATTCCTATTTTAAAATGACTGTTCACTGCTTTCCTGTGGTTGGAAACACCTCGCTGTGTGCGTGTAAACAGTCGGGTTTACAGCCGAGGGGCAGACAGATGCTCTGCTTTGTGACAGATCACACTAGATCCCAGAAACTCTTCTGAAATGGATGAAAATGCAATTAAAACCACTTAATTTCACTACTCGGTATTTGGAGGTGTGGTCGCTCTCGTTAAAGTGATTTTTCTCTGTGGATGAGATCGTGTGACAAGTCTGGAGCTGCTGACAGCTGGGGTCTGGTGTCAGTGGGGTTTGGTAGTCAAGGAGCAATAAAAGATGGTCAAATACCTGCATGTTTACGTGAGAGCTGGTTTGGGTTTATTGCTTTTACAGCTACTGACTAGAAGCAAAGTTAGTCTTTGGCCACAAGATATAATGCTACAACTTACAGCTATTTTTATTTTATTGATTTAACCGGGTCTTCAACAGAGTGGGACAGAAAATTGCATTTAGAAGATAAATGGAAAAAAAAGATCTCCAGGATGGATTGCATCCGAGATTGCAAACTGACTCCTGGGATTGCATGTTGTTAGGCTCAGTATTTGGGCTATGTTTTGTGGGCCAGGTTTTGGTAAAAATCTAATTTTACCATAGAACAACATATGCAAGAGTACTTTAAAATGGATTATATAATAAAAGCTCAAAACCTTACATTGTATCATAACCTAAACGGGCTGATTTTGCTGCTATTTAACATTTTACATGCTGTGCGGCAGAAAGTACATGGATTATTATCAGTAAGTTGCTGGGTAAAATGTTGAAGAACTCCTAACTACTGGAGATGCCAATGTCCTGCTTTCCAGTTCCAAGTGCTGTGTGGAGTGAGGCTGAACTGGTTTTTCTTTTGGCAAAATGTACAGCCAAAGTCTACTCAAAACTGCTAAGTTATAGGCAAGGTTTAATATGAGGACGGGTCAGTGCAGCGACAGAAATCCTGGCAGGTGGGGCAGGTGTGGAGGGGATGTGTGGAGGGGACAGAACCGCTTTGTTTAGGGCCTCAGCACCAGCAGGATCAGCCCATCCGCAGGCTGAGCGGGATGACAGCGTTTTGGCAGAGCCTGGTGAGCTGTGTGTGTGTTTCTGCACATGCATGCATACGTTTCTTGGCTAGATGATTCTGCAGATTTGTTATTTATAGTATTTTAGCACTAAATAATAAATCAGCGTCTGGGAAAGAAACAACTTCTGTTTGCATTTTGCTAAATCATCTTCCATCTTCCCCTATAAAGCAGGAAAACACAGACCTGTGCAACAACTTTTATTCTATCATCTAAAATTCTGTGTGATTTTTTTTTTTAACCTATCTTTCTTTTTATCTGTGAGAGGAGATTGAGTTCTTTGATATTTTATTTAGATGGCATTGCACATTTGGAAGTAAGCCATTTGAGCTGATTACTGATACATTTATTGTGTGACCACTGTTGGGTCACCTTCTCTCTCTGGACCTCTGGCCTTTCATCTGCCTGGTGGAGACAGTGCCTGTTTTGCAGCAGAATTGTAACTGGAGCGATCAAATGTGAGATGTGAAGGAGATTGGAATGTGCATGTCTACTCCATTGAATTCCAGAGAGCTGGGGATTCAGTGTATCAGAGTTTTTCCCATCTATAAAGTTTGTTGTCCAGAAGCTGGAAACTGCTGTTTGGATGTCCAGAAAAGCAGAGCACAGTGAGGAAAACTTTGGATCTCTGTTATTTCATAGCCAGAAATGGAATCTAAGTCTTGTTCGACGTTAAGAAGCCTGGCACGGAGACTCATACAGTTAGTTGACAAATAGTCAGCAGGTCCTTCCCAACTGCCTGCCAAAGGTTGCTATGGGAAGCACAAAGTCATGACAATTTTGTCTTGCTCACTTGAAGCTTTTTGTTTTGACTCACAGTGAGAGCTTGCACAGGAGCAGAGGTGCTGTTGTACTTTCATTTATAGCTTTCCCTGGTGATAGGACTGGATGAGGGAAATGGTCACGGCTGTCTAAAAACCCCTTCGCCCTCTCCCTTGGCAATTCTGTCTGGCCTTCAGAAGCCCATTATGCTAAGCCACTGTCACAGCTCATGAGGGAGAAACATTGTCCAGAAATGCTGGACACAAGACGTCCTACTTCACAACATGTTTTATGGTACCCTGTATCAAACATGATGCCGACCTTTAGAGAAAGAGGTGGATTTCTTTCTGTGCCACTGCACAATGAGGTTGAGAACAAGGTGAGAGTGATCAGTTAAACGGGACAGATCAAGGTAAAAGGAACTGCATTAGCTGTGCTTATTTCCTACAAATTCCACAAATTGCTTGCTTTTAGTCACCAATAGTTTTTGTCTTAAGTATTTTACGTTGCAGATGAAACATTCAACATGCACAAACATTCAGAGAAATGCCCTTTGGTTTGTGATGATTTAATGGGTGGATTTAATTTATTGTAGAGTCAAGTGCTATAGGTGGTAGATGCGCTGTCTGCCCACTCTGGTTTGATGTTGCCAGGGAAGCCGTTACTAACGGCACACAAATTCTACCCAACAGTTCTCTGAAGTGCCTCAACTGTAGTGCCTCCAATACTGCGAGCTGGAAATCGCTGCTCATCGTGGGCTGTCCAAGGAGAGCACTGGTAAACATGAAAGATGTGATGAGCTCTGTGGAGGACCTGGCACCAGAAGGCATCTCTTGCCGTAATGACCTTCCCATAAAAGTAGAGTATAACACGTTTCCCAAATTACACCCGGACCTATTCAAATCCACAGAGCCCAGTTGAGCTGTCACTGACACTCGTTTTTCACTGGTGTGACTCACTGACTGTAATGACTCCCGCTCCATGTTGTGATCAGTGGGCAGAAGCATTACAAATTCTTTATGTAGATGAAATTGCAAGGGGGCTGTCCGAGCTGTCACTAAAGCAGACCTGGAAGGACACTTGGAGCCCCAGCCTCGCCCAAGTCGCAGGTTTTATGTCCTGCAGCCCCGAACGAACCCGCCTGGACTCGACTAACGAGGCAGCTACAAACGCCTCCTTTGTTTCTGACAAAAAAATGAATCATGAAAGCTGCTGAAATTCATTTTCAGTTCACAGTACATTTGGTGCCAGACTTTCATGCTGCAATCACGTGACTCTCCCCTGACATGTACAAGGAGCCGTGTGTGTGTTTGTTTACCCTGCGATGTGCACTTGAAGGCATGTACAGGCTCCAATAGAGATGCTTTTAAAGACTGAACACCTGTTTTCTCCTAAAAATCTTTATCTCCCACCAAATTAGCAGTTATTGTTTACTGCGAAGTCCAGACATTTTCCTTTCCTTTACCTCTTCAAACATTTTTTAGCTCTGCTCAGATGGTAACAGACAAAGGATGGACAGTGGCGGTGTCTGAGAGTGGCACAAAGAGTATGGGAGGGGAATAGTTTAAACAATACTTCAGTAACTGCTGAAAATCTAAGGAAAGAATGGTAAAAATAAATGAAGTGTTACTATGTAGAAGATAAAACTAAGATTTAACGATTTTTCTTTCACCATCTGAGGATTTACTCTTTTTTTTTTTCTAAAATCTCATTTTCTCCTTTCACTTCCAAGCTGACAGAATTGAAAGCACGTGGGTACATGATGGACCATTCCTTACAGGCTGGGATCTTTCAGACTCCTCCTTTCTGGGTAATAAATTGTCCACTAGATGGTGTGGACGTGAGAATTCCTTTGGGCCATCTGGCAAGACCTCTAAATTGGCATCTGATCTGATCTACCTTCCCAGGCCACAAAAGGAAGGTTGGAGGATTCAGATGGAGATCCACAGAGATGAGCCATATCAGGAGCATTTGTTCATACAACCATAGAATAATTTTGGTCGCACAAAGGACCTCTGGAGGTTACCTGGTCCAGCTCTGTGGTGTCTTTACGTGGTGGGTAGGACAGTCCTGTGTTAATGCTGAAGGAAAGTTATTAGGACGTGTGTTTACAAGTCATATTGATGCGTTATCCCCATCTGTATCAGAATTGGTAAAGAAAGATCTAAACTGGACAAGAGCCTCTACTATTTGCTGCTTTTCTGATCCATCCTGACACCTACATCTTCAGGACAGAACCTGACAATGACCGTGACTTTGCTCTTGAGCTACAGATGAATCTTCTGTGTGTAAACTGGTGGAGCTGTTTACCTATGTGGTTTATCTCTGCAGAAGACTTTCCCTAGGCTGGAAATCAAGCTTGTTCAATAGAGCTCATTAGGTAATGAGCTTATTCACTAAGCTCATTAGTGGTGGAATTCATCCTGCTCAGCCTTCTGCAGCCCAAAATCTTGCATCCCTTCAGCCCAGCTTACCACTTGTTTTGACCCTTAGCAAGAGGGACGACTCCTTCTACCTAATTTCATCTGGTTTGTGTATTTTCATTCAACAGCTGCCTCTCTGAATGAATGTTTTTATTATTTAACCTGACCTGCTCTTCCTCTGTAGCAGGAAAATATCTACAAGGGCTGAAGTCTTTTGCACGGAGCGTGCCAAGGCTGGTGTATCATGCCAACTCATTTCATGAACTGAAGCGGAGTGTCTGACTCAGTAGGACTCATCCTGTTACATGACGGATGCTCCCTGGATTGCTGAGCAGACGGTTAAGCAGATGTAAGTAGGCAGGAAAACGAAAAGAGGCACCAAGTAAAAGTTGTGATTACCTCCTGTGAGCTGACCACGAGTGCCCATCTGCACACAATCTCGGGGTCCTGCGGGAAGTTCTAAGGCACGCACATGCACGGCATTTCATCTTTAGAAACAGGGATTTCAGGTGTTGGATAATTTTGCAGAGACTGGAGAGGGAGCCTGGTAAAAAGGGTATCTCACAGGTGCAAAGCGGGGTGGGAGACGGCGTTTTAAATCTTCCTGAACCAACAGCACCACCGCAGTGTGTGACAGGGAAGGATGTGTGTTGGCAATAATGCTTCGTTGATTCGTGTTCAAAGTGGGGAATTTTAAGTCTTGTTTCTACTTATTTCAGACACTGATTACCAGAAAAAGGCTCTCATGCCGTGGAGTAACAGAGGTGTCAGAGTCTGTTAAATTGACAACAACCTGCTCCTATCTTCCCTCTAAAGAGGCAGAAAGAAGCAATTGGAACTTTTCTCAGTTTAATATTGATGACAAAAGGCCAATAAACTATGTAAACCTCAGAAGACACTAAACTGGGATTATAATTGAGCATGAATTCTGAAATCAATTGCAGGGAAAAAATTAGTTTCTCTCTGCATTAGCAGGTAGTAGTAGCTCAGAGGACCAAGCACCCTGACCGTACACATCTCAGGGAGGATTAATTTCAGACTAGTCCTAGTCTGGTCTGTGCGCTGAATGCCCATTAGCAGTAAGAGCACTTCAGGTGCATTCCTGGAGGGCATCTTCCAGTCGTATTTCATCCAGAGGGAATGCACTTTGCTGCCCCAGAACCTCTCTGCACTCTGAGCTGAACTGCAGCAGGGACAGGGTAGGTGAGGTTGCTTTCAAAGAGCCTTCCTGATCCAAAGTGAGACACAGCAGTAGATGGACTCCAGGAGAAAGCAGCTCAGAGCAGCTTTCTCTTCATTTAGGTTTCCTTTGGAAGATAGCATGCTTCTGCCAAGCATTAAGTTGCAAGAATAGCTGGATTGCATTATCCTTTTCAACTGAAAAAGAGAGGGCTATTTTTGTTCTTACCATAGTGCCCGTAATTAATTTTTAAGGAGGATGGCTCCTTGTGCTCCAGGTCATACAAATATAGAGAAAGGCATGTGCTGTTGATGAGCTGTTGTCTCCAAATTACACCCCAAAAGTGCACATAGAGCAACAGACGTTTAACTGAGGATCGTGGCAACTGGCTGAGAAAATAGAGGCAGAATTAAATAATAGCAAGAAGTGTTTTCCTTAGTACAGAGAAGAAAAAAACAGGGGCTGTCTGGTTGTAGGGTGAAATCTTGTTATCAAGGCTGTGCATTTAAATGTGAAGGGCTGAAAGTGACACAAGATTTTATCATCTGACATCTTCACATCTGATGTGAAAACCTGTATCTACAGGCAAGAGGAGAAAAGCAGCACTTTGTGCCTCTTATATGGCAGAGGGGAATCACATGCACAGAAAGAATAAAGCAATAAGTACGTGAAAAAATAATCACCCCTAATAAAAAGCTGAGGGTTCTTCACAGTGCTGAGGATGTGTTGTTTGATTACCAGGAGCTGTTAAAAGTGAACCCAGCAGCTTTTGCTCCTGCCTGCTGCTGGGCAGGTCGGGCGAGGTTCTGGGTGCCGGGGGGGTTATTTCTGTCCAGCAAAGCCACGCGTGGTGTGTGTTCAACAACAACAGCCGCTTCCTTCCGTACGTGAGACTTAACTCCGTGCATTATTTGACCTTGTTAGCAGGAGACTCCACAGCACAGTTGCACCGAGACCTCTGCAGCTCTGTTTAAGCTCAGCTTTCAGGAGCCCTGGTTCCACAGGACTACTTTCTTCAGAAGCAAACAATCCTTCTCAAGGGCTTTCTGGGGATGTACATCAGCCAAATTTTGCAAAGTCCTGAAGGCAGAGAGCTAAAGCTGATCTGTGTTTTAATTTTGCTGCAGATGGCAGGCCAAGATTGAAGCAGCAGGTTTCCCCAGGCGATGCGCTCAATGGCTCTCCCCAACCCGAGTGGTGAAGAGCCTGCTCGGAAAATGACTTTGAGTGGCTGCCCATTTTGGTTTTGTTGTTGTCACAGATGCTTTTATAGGTGAGAGATAATTCATAGGCAGAGTGCTGCTCTCCATCAGGAGAAGTGACAGCAGTGACAATGTCATCGCAGCGCTCGTCCCCAGACCCAAACCCCTCATGGCCCTGTGTGGAAAGTAAGAAAAAGTCCACAATGTAGAGCCAGAACAAAAGAGGGAAATCACAAAGGAAGGAGGGAAAGAAAGAGCCAGATGCTCCAGCATCATTTCCGAGGCTGCAAAGCAGAACAAAAAGCCAGTAAGGACTTGCACCTTTTCAAGGAGTAATGGATTGTTTCCTCCTCTGGCAGGCGGTGATTTGACTTGCCACATGCCTCCTAGTAATTTCCCAGCAGGTTTTAATGTTGGAACAATGGCATTCTGTTAGATATTGATTTTAAAATAACTCTTCCACACTTACTTGTAACTTTAAGAGGTGAATTACAGCCCTTGAATGTGCTCTAATGTAGCAGTGGTAAATAGTTAAATAGGCACAATCTGTTTCTGGAGGCATTGCCTGTCCAGGAGAAGGCAGAGCTCAGTGGAACCCTGCCTGTCTTCCTGGTCTGCAGGGAAAACATCCAGCAGTCTGCCTGCGCCAATGGAAAATACTAATCAATTCACCATGGATGTGGTGGAATCTGACAGAAAAAAATAGATTCTGTGCTAGATGTTGAAGCAGCGAGAGTGGGAGGGCAATGGATAAATGGCCCTGTTGTAGCTCTGCTTTTCAATTCTGAGCCGCGCCGCCCAGCGTGGGCTATCGCTGTGGCTACCGGCAGCCTTCAGTGAGCCTGGAGGGGAGGCTGGGGCTGCCCCGTGGGTTCTCTGGCTGCCAGGGTCTGGCACGAGAGCACATGGCCAGAGCTCTGCCTGAGCAGTACAAAAACCAGCTGCTGGGCTTGGGTGTTGCCGTCGCTGGGGCTTGTGCTGCGTTAAAAATACAGAAACCTGCGACGTGCTCCAATAACGCGCTTGGGCAGCTCCATCCCTCTGTACTCTGCACGGAGTGGAGTGAAGGGTAGGAAGGCTTGGCCTGTGTGAAATGGAAATAGCACACTGAAGCTGTGCTGAATTACCCGGGTAAGAGGGCTGGTGTTCCCTGAGAGCACCGTAGTACCCGGGATTGGAGTCCAGCTGGAGGTGTGATGGGTGGCAGGGAGTGATGCTGGTTGGTTGAGGCTGTTTGTCTTACACTTTTTTTTTTTGTATTTTTTCTTTCTTTATGTTTTTAATGAGGTGATTGCATTGCAGTTCCTGGGACACTCCTCTTCAGCCTAGAAATGAACTGGTTTTGGTCACAGGTATTCTCGTGTTCTGTCTTCAGCTGCCCACAATGGATAGATCCCTTAAGAAACTTCAATAAAAATGTCTCATATTGTTTTCCTAATATTAAATTGGGGCAAGCGTTTAATTTCATTTCATATTTTAGGTGCCCCATGCTAAGTCCATGCCAGGTAAGGCAGTTTAGGTCAGGATGTGATGCCCAGATGGCATCTGCAGCGATGCGGGTGGCTCCTGGCAGCTGTCCGGGGAGAGGATTAACCTCCAGCTGAGGGGCTGCAGAGACACAGGGTGCTCAGAAACTCCCTCTAAAACCCCAGCAAAATGGACATGTGACCTCTGCTCCGCAATTCACACAGAGAACTGATTCCAACTGCATGGGCTGTAATCAGCTAAGAGATGTAATTAGTTTTGATTAATTTGTTGTAGGGCCTTTAACTTCACACCTCCTTTCCCTGCTTTCCAACTGACAGTGGCTACTCTGTCCCTTATTTTCGGCTGATCTCTTTAAACTAATTACTTTTACTGGGTCAGCGCTGTTATGAAATTACCATTTTATGAGCCTAAAAATAGCTCAGATCTAGTCAGCAAGCCAATCACTTCCCTTCATCTCCAATGAAAATACAATGTTATCTTTAATCTGTATTTCTCAGGCACTTAGTGTGATGCAAGCTGGAAAGAAAGGGGGAAAAAAAAAAAAATAAAAAAAAGGAAGAGGAGCTTAGAAAAAATTCGTCAATCAGTTGCTATAGATGCATCTCTGCCAAGGCTTCCATTGGTAAATTTAGCAGTCGCGTTACAAATTTAGCCAGTACCATTACTTGGCCTGATTCAAAATAATTCACTTCTCGCACAACAAGTTTACCCTAAAGGAAAGTTATTTTGTCTTGCACATTAAAAATGGTGTGTTTGCACATACGTGCAATCGCTACAAATATCCAAAGCCATGGAAAGCCTAAGGACAGATAAATTTTATTTCTTTTCTTTTTTTAAGAGAGAGAAAAATCCAGTGAATCCTGCTTGCTCTGAGAATGAATAAAGGTATTTTAATACTTCTGGGGTTCTGGAGAATACAAAGAGCTCAAAAATGAGATGCTTGCCTGAGATTTACAGCAAGATAGTGAAGGGAAAAGATTCCCTCTGTAGTTCCTGATACAAAGACATTTCACACACAGTATCTGTAAATCCATTAGGAGAAGAAAATTGATACACATTTCGTAGAAGATGAAGCTGGAGTCAAGAGAATGAAAGCTGAAGAAAATGGCTTCTTTGTGTAGCTCCATCAATTCATTGTTTGATTGGATTTTCCGTATATTAAATTCAAGCAGTTCTTTGGCCTGTGGATATTCGAGTTGTTGACTGTGTGGGAAATGGGGAGCGTGATGCAATTTTAGTGCCTTGCTTTACAAAGGAAATATCCCACATCTCATCCGTCTTTCCATCGATGATGTTAAATATGCAAAGCAGTGTTTCTATTAAAGCCATTTTTCTGATTCAGTCAAAGGCAGTCGCTGAAGCGCCGACGCGTGCGGCGCGGTTCCTGGCCAAACACCAATCTTTCCGGAGAAGCTGGGAATGGCAGCGCTCCAGACATGATTTATTATTTTCCTTACTTTGCAAACTCCTTGTAGTTTGCATGAAGGAGGGTGAATGAAGGTTACTATCAGCTTGAATGCTTTCGCTGCTCTGCGTTGGAGAAGCGCGTGCAGAGAGATCTCTGTTCACGCGGCAGCTGGCAGCGTTCGCCGGGAACGTGGTCAGTGTTCAATAAGTTCACGCTGGTCCAGCTGTCAGCACTTTGGCAGCAAGGATTTCACAGGGTATTTCACTGCTTACATTTCAGCCCCTTTCTTTTTCATGATTGTCTGTTAATATTGTGTATTTTCACGAAACAAGCAGACCCCAGACTCGTGTTTCTTTCGGAGGTGGCAGTTCTCTCATGCTCTCTCTGACCCACCTTTTGCAGAACCACAGGGTACCAGCTCAAACCCAGATGAACCAAAATAGACCTTACCCCCCGGTCCCTGCTCTCTATGCACTCGGCTAATAAAACCTGTAAGACGTTTCAGATCTTGCTCCAGATCGGGCTGTTGACATAACCAGGCCAGCACGTCTGTTTTATTGACTTCCTAGCGTTAACCTGGTTCTTTAAATGAATTATACAGATAGGACTGTGTTGTCCGAGTGCACTGAGGTGTACCTTTCAAATTCATTGACCAGTGCAGCCGCATGGGAAAGAGGGATAGTGTTCTCAAAACCATTATGTTCTTGCAAATTGTAAGGGAGAGAGTCAGACAGAAAATAGATGATCTGAGGACCACCCCGAGGGCGCTGAGCTGCGGGAGCTCAGCCTTCATTAGGCAACAGAAAACCACACAGCTTATCCCTAAGCTCAAACCAGAACAAAATCCATCCACAGCCTCTGCTCCTTGGTCCATGGTACTGCTGGTTTCCTGACACAGGTGGCCCAGAGATCTCAGTGACAATTTCCTCCAGTACAGGTTCCTTGCCCTTCTCTGCTCCAGTCTGGTCCCAGCTGGGGTGGGGTGGGGGTGCTGGCACTGCCCGCTCTAGGTCTGGGTGCTCTGCTCTGGCACCCCCCAGGCCAGGCCACGGCTGCGATGCTCTGCAGGACCCTCGGGAGCTCTCCGTGCCCCGGGGTGGTGCAGGTAGACATGGCCCTGAGGTTGTCACAACTACGGTTTGCTGCTGCAGACACTGCCTGAGAGTCTGAAATGTGCTGCTGTTGTCAGGTGATGATGACAAAAGCTAGAAAAAGCTTAGAAAAACATGTGCTCTGGGCAAAAAAGGGTTTTAGTAGAGGTTTAGTAGCACAAGAGAGGTCTGGTACTGCATCCCTGTCTGTGGTGTGTGCTGGTGGGTAGTGAGATGTGGGGCTGCCCCATCCACAACTAAATGTGACAGAAAAGTGAATTAAACCAACACTCTGGTAACAAAATTTCTGATAATTAAACTGTCCCTGTATAAATGTAAAACTGGTGGCTATTGCCTATCAAGTTAGGTAAAAACCAAGGCAGGGTATTACCGAGGTGGGGGTTCTGGGGCTCAAAATCTCCTGCAGACCAAAGAATGGGTGCTGGCAAAGCTAACATTTATTGTCTTGGTGTTTTAGACAAAGGCTGGAGGGAAGAGGGGAAGCTGTTGGCCTCTTGAGAAAAATGTTTCTGCATGAATTGGAGAGCTGATTTTGAATTAATTTTGAATAGTTGTTTCAGTAATTCAGATTGATTTAAGATGCACCCAAGAATAATGCTTTCATTATAAAACCTCCTGAGCAAAATTTAAATTGTGCTAAATTAAAAACAGTCTCTGTTAAACAAGGGCTGATGAGCACAATAGAGGGATCAGAGACGCAGGGTCAGTATAATTTAATTCCTTGGCTTTGTTTCCCATTCCAGAAGAGCTGTTATACCTGTCTCCTTAGGTTGTAAACCACCTAAGGAGCTTGCAAGTCATCCTGGATTTTTCAAAACTGATTTGCATAGTAACTGCGCCAAACCCAGAGCTTCTTCTGTTTTATGCAGTGCTTCACCTTCAGGAAGAAATGTATTTTTATTGCTTTTCATTTATGGGTCAATCTGGAAAATTCAATTGTATCCGAAAGATACTTGGGGACCTGGAATAACGGCAGCTGATGTTGAATCCAGGAGGGGAGTTTAATGGTTTCCTAACCTAGCCTTGTTTGTTTGTTCTAAGTAAACTTTCCCTTTTATCTAAATGAGCTTATTTTTGAATGTCCTGATAACATGGGACAAGATATCCTGCACACTCCATTTTTGGCTACGTCTGTGCCACGGGAATTGCCAGTTCTCTCATTAGTAACGAGACCCTTCCAAACGTGCTGAAATGAGCTCTGAAGAGAGAGGTATGGGACATACTGCATGAAAATACCAGTTTATCAAAACTGAAGGGATTTATAGGGAAATGAAAGGGGCCACGAGGTGTTAACCACTCACATCACATGATGGGAGTCAGGAAGGTGGAAATGACCTGAGCCCAAAAGTTCTGTTTCTGGAGTTCCTGAATTTCTGAGCCATTTCATGTGCTGAGCTGTGGGCGAGAGCTGTGGCACGAGCCAAGGGCTGGTGGTGGCACTACTGGCACCTGGCTCCACCAGTGGCTCCAAGGGTTCTGGCCAGGTGTCTGTGGAGCTGGTCTGTCAGGAATTAGGTTTTTATAGCAACTTCTCTTCCTAGCACAGGTTTTGGGCAAGCCGGTGGAGAGTGGTTGGCTTTGGGTGCCCACATAAGGAAGTGCTCAGTCCGGGCTGAATGCGACCGTGGGCTGATCGATGTTGTCTGAGAGCACAGGGGCTCTTTGGGGGCTGCTATTACCAAGGTTTCTGAGTTTCTTGGAAGTCCGTGGTATGCCACTAGAGTTAGCTGATAGCCTGTTTGCTAGAGATGCCTATTTCAATTAAAATCCTGCAATAAAAATCCCAAATCATTAATACTGGAAATTTAAGCTGTAAGGCTTTGGCAGCATTTTATAGGTCCCTTTCCAACTAACTCTTACAAAGCCATGTTTAAATGTCTAATTTTTAAAATTCTTGTCAACTCATTTAAAGCACTCATTCATCTGTAATGTCTGTGATTACAACAGATTGAGAACACTTTAAAGTCCTCAGGAGCACTCGGGTTTCTCTATCCGTGCGTTCAGAAGGGAAGGGAAAGAGAACAAGACCAAGTCAGTGCGCTGACAGGAATGCACTGACTGAGACTCAGGGGCTCTACAGCACAGTCTGCATGTGTTTCACACAGAGGGTTTGTTCTCAAGAGACACTGAACACTCCCTGGACCCCAACTTCCCTGTCATAAAGATGTAACAACGTACGTGTGACTGGGCAGAAGCGTGTGGAGATACAGAGATAGGAGCGATCATTGTTAAGCAGAAACCAGAAAATAGAACTGTATTTTCATGCTTTTCCCCCTTGTGCAGAGGGCAAGGCACCCAGGACAGGTGACCTAAAGCTGCTCAGATACAGTGGTGGGGAGAGGAGGCTGGGCACTTACCAGTATGGGCCAGTCTGAATATGGAAAGCTGAACCACAGGGTGGGGAGTGCTGGGCTGCAAAGCCCAACTTCCATTTCTAGGTAGCACTGACTTATTTTCCAGGGTAAGGAACTCAGCGTTTGCCATGCAAACTTGCAAACTTTACTTAGATGTTAAAAAGGAGGAAAAAGAGGTCTTTGGTGACTATGACAAACATGTTCTACATTTTTCCTTAACAAAGAAATTCAGACTTGCTGTTGTCATATGCTCAGGTTCTGCACCTTTCTGACAGATGAATTATGATTTTAATCATTTAAAAGTGCTACTGTGAGGCCGTTCATGTAGAACGGGCACAGAGAAGTGTTTGAAATCAAAAGCAGTTTAGAGAAAAAGTGGTCACTGTAGCACAGGGATGAGAATTGTCTACATCTGAATACTAACCCGTGTGAACTTTCCGGTGGGAAAACACTTTGCAAAGTAACCATGAACTTGGTGTGTTGTTCTGATGTGTGGAGTTAGGAGATTGCATTCGATCAGAACTTTGGGCTGCTGGAAACAGCAGCCTGTGATGACCACTTTCTTCTACATAACCCTGCCTGGCCATTCTGCTTACAAATGTTTTCGTTCAGAGCAGCAGAAGCTCAAATGTATAATCTCAGTAGAGACGTCTGTAAGACAGAAATGAAATATAAGGGAAAAAAAGTGCCCTCCAGGCTACATTCCCTTTCCTTTGATATCATTATCTTCGTGCCTGTCCATGGGAATGTTTGAAATTCTACTGCAACTGCTACAGCATACTCGTATTATTTTTAAAACTCACAGCTAAACAGAGACAAGAGCCCCGTATCCCGCTCAGTTAATTAAAAAACAGATCACGTCCTGGAGATCACTGAGTATTTTCAGTATGGTGGCCCACAATATCCTTCTGAATTCAGCAAATCTATAGTTCCTGGCACGGAAGTAAAGACACAACGACCGACATCACGAAGAGACAACATACACGTCAGCAACTCTCTGTAACATCTACTGCCCGAATGAACGTCTGGAAACACCATAAGCTCTGGTTGCCAGCTCCCCTGCACTCACGGTAACTTTTCCCTCCTGCAGAAGGAGTGTGAAACAGGACCTGCTACTCCACAGCCTCGCTCCTCCTGCACTTGTTTACCATTGCGCCGAGCATTTGTAAAGTGGATGTAAGTGCTTTTGCTGTTTCATACAGCTTCACAGAAGGATAAATTGCAGAAGTCATAAGGCAAAGAACAATCAAGACCTTAACAGTTCCAGCCCCGTTTTGAACATGCACCCAGGAAGACGCTTAGGAGTAGCTGCAGCCAGGCTCCCAGTACATGCTTGCCTGCTGCTCAGTAAGAGAAAAAGTAATACTCACCCCAGCGTTGTCATGGTTACAATAGTGTACCAAAAAGAAGCAGGAATACTGGTGAATTTGCTTGCCGAGGACCCTTTCTCTGCATAAAACATCACAGTTGCAAAGATGATGATTGCCATAGTGAGGGAAAAGAGGAGAAAGCCAAGCTCGGAGGCACAGCTCTTCAAAGTGTAGCCCAAGATTCTTAAGCCTTGGGAATGGCGAGAGAACTTGAAAATCCTGAAAACCCTAAAAACCCTTAGTGTCACAAAGGCTCCACTGACATCCTCGTTGTTGGTCATCACCAAGCCAATGTAGTACGGCATGATGGCCACCACGTCAATGATGCTCATCACGCTTCTAATGAATCTGTAGCGACTTGGGGCCGCAAAGAGTCTCAACAGATACTCAACCGTGAAAATCATCACGCAAGCCGTGTCCAAGCAAAAGAAAGCCACAGCGTATCTCTCCCCACATGGAAGCTCCTTGTTTCCAGGCACCGTGCCACAAGGGACAGTTTCCACGACATTAGTGATCACAGAGACAGCAATAAAGAAACCGGTGACGTAGTAAAAGACTAAGGCTAAGGTGCTGGTGTGGGGGTTCTCAAAGGCTCGCCACATGGTCTGCCGGAAGCTCAGGGATGGCATGGACCCTTCTTGGTTGTTTTCTGAGTCATTGTCATCCATCAGCCTCTCCGCGTTTTCCCGCTTTCTGTCTTTGTACTCTTCGTAGCAGCAGTCCCCGATGATTTCAGGCAGGATCCCATAGAAGGCAAGCTCTTCGTCGTAAGCAGAGATGCACTCGTACCTGGGGTAGTGCAGCTTGCCAGTTCTATAAAAATTCAAGATGCACCTAAAGACCTCAGGGTCCCGGTCAAAGAAGTACTCCTTAGTGTCTTCGTTGAAGAAGAACTCCTTCTCGGTGCTGCCCAGGAGAGTGTCCGGGTATCTCTCCAGTGTAGTCCTCCAGGTCTGGAAACGCCTGCCACTCACATTGAGAATGATCAGCTCATCCTGCCTCTTGTTTTTCTCCGTTGGAGCCAGTGGCATGGGACAGTTGGCCACTGGCATCCATC
This sequence comes from Megaceryle maxima, assembly GCA_024605025.1. NCBI lineage: Eukaryota > Metazoa > Chordata > Aves > Coraciiformes > Cerylidae > Megaceryle > Megaceryle maxima. Next base: position 72,820 of record JANHGN010003346.1, read on the forward strand.
CTATGGCGGCTGCCCTGGCAAAGGGCAACCACGCTGCTACTCCTGCTGCCATGGTGACCTGCGGCCTTGTTATTGGAGAAGACTGTTAGGTTGCTCCTGAGACCTCTTGGAAGTCAGATCAGTTCCATCTAAAACACAGAACAAAAGCAAACCACAGCACAGTCAAGCAGGGTGTCCTGCCCCATTGTGTCAGAGTCAGGAATCGGTAGGTACACGAGAATTTCCAACAACTGGCTCACCCTCGTCTCCCATTTGAAGAATGATGTTAAACAAGGCACACGATAATCAGCGCAGCGGGGTTATGGCATTATTATAGATTGAAATTTTGAATAGCAAATGATTCCTCATTAAAAGCATTTTAAAAGTAGCATAAACACACTAATTTATATTTGCTTCCTTACAAACAAGACTAATCCGTAATTCCCCAGGTGTAAGCCTCATGTGCTCATCAGTTCAACTACAGCTGTCAAGAAAGAGCTGGGAACTCTACCGAGATCAGTTGGCAGATCACCCAGTGAAATGTGTGACGTGAAAAGCAGCTACTGAACTGAGCTGGGTTTCCAGTCTTAAAAGAGTTCAGTGTGTAATGAATCTTGCACTGAGAACATTCTGAATTGAAGGAAACAGAAAATCTTCTCTGGTTTTCATTAGTTTTCTTGCACCTTTAATTAAAGACCTGGCCTTCAGCAGGAATTTTTTCACTGGTATCTTTCGTTTCGAGATGGGTTTCACTCTTGTGAAATACTGCATCCCTCCCTCCACCCAAGCAGAGGAAAATTCTGACTGTCAGGGAGACATTGCTCGGAATACCTGAGCAACAGTCAGCTTGAACTCCGGGTGTGAAAGCTGATGGATTAAGCTACCATCTGAGTGCCAAGAACATCAATATGAGGGAAGTTGGGCAATTTTCTTCCAATGGGAAGATACCTTGATTATTCCCTAGCTAACAAAGGCAGGAGTCCTTCAGCTGAAGAACTGAAGGACTAGTCGGTTGCAATGAAGTATGTTCACTGCACTCTTGATTTTTAGATTAAATTTACTCCAAGTTGTCTAGAACCTCAGCCACTGGAAGCCAATGTTCTCCTGAAGTTAGACCAGTTACTGTGGTTCTGATCTATTTAGCCATGAGTTTTCTTTTTCTATTTGGTCTTTGGTCAGAGCTCTGACAGTATTTAACTTCTGGTTTATTTTAACCTGTATTTACTTCCACTTTCCTAACGTTTTTCTAACTATACCATAAAATTAGCTGGAGAAAGGTGCCATCATTGTATAAGATGCATTAGGGGCCCTATCAAAAGTCAATTTATCAATGGAATTGATTCCACTGACTCAGGCCCTCAAAGCTTAATTGTATCCTCTACACAGTCTCCTTCTAGGCAGTTTTACTCTGAAGTTTTTTAATTGTATGAAAGCTGCCATTCCAGCCAGTGAGGCTGCAGCATTATTGATTTTAACAGGCCATCAAAATACTGAATAAAAAATGATGGGATCAATCTGTGGTGAAAACGCCGACACCGCTCAGCGAAATGCTCTTCCTCTTCAGGGCGCATTAACATTCATCACCTTAATGTGGAGTATCTTTCTATGCAATTTTACTATCTAAAGGACAATTGAAGTCCCTCATGGAAGCATCTTTACTGCTGCTGGAAGAGGTTTTGTAATTACAAAACGTGTAATAATCCATAGTGATGCTTATCCCAAGGAGACACTTTGCTTATACATACGGCACAGGAGCAAACATCCCACAATATTTTTCTATGAAGAATTGTTCAATATTACCATGCACTACTTTTTCTCTCCCCTGAAAGAGGGAATTTTCTAGTGTCAGACTGGCAGCCCTGGAGACCCAGCTCTCCCGTCTGGGTGGGAAGGGGCAGAGTGAGCGCACCGCTGCCAACTTTCTCTGCTTGACTTTGAAAACGTGCCCCAGTCTTTAGCCGAAGGGTCATTGCCAGGGGCTGGGTGGGCTCAGACAGCAGAGCTTCCCCTTTCCTCTACCAGCAGTGGGGGATTGTCTAACTTTTATGAAACACTGCATTAAGAACAGGACTGCAAAGCAGGAGGCAGCAAATTGAGAACCCTTTAATTCATCAGTCACCAAATGTATACAGGCAAATAATCGAGCCTGAGGTAATGCATCCTCTTTCTGTTTTCCCTGCTGGTAAACTGTCTTCTCTGCTTTTTCATGTCAATTAATTCAACCACAATCATTCTACCAGGACTGATTAGTGACATACAGTGTGACCTGACCAGCTCCAGTACACTGGATCCTCATCTCCCCTGATTTCTCAGGGGAGCCTTGCTAGAAATCTCTTCTGTACTTTCATAACTTTGGTTGTAAATTCCAGGTTACCTACATTAGCTGCTGAGGCACTATAAATACTTCACATATAATTGTTCTAATAAAGCACTGGTAACTCATAAGTGACTTACACATTCCTAAATCAGGTTTTAAAGATAAAATGGGTCCTGCCATGCTGGCACTATATGTGGGGGAGCCATAAATATCTCAGCTGTGAAAGGGATGGGAGATTAAAGCAAAAAGGAAATAAAGGGAAGGGTGTAGTTCTGTGGAAGTTTGGATCCCACTTCTCTGGGACCAAGAGATGCAGCTGATAAAGAAAATTAAGTGCACACAGCTTGATTTTTAAAGCTGTGTTAAATCTGCCCCTTTTCATCCTCAAAATATATATAAAAAAAAAAAAAAAAAAGAAAAAAAAAAGAGAGTCTTTTGCAGCTGTAAATTGTCTGAAGGACTGAGAGGGAGAAGAAAAATGAAATCCCCCACCACAGAGGTTTTGCTTTTTCTTGTCCCCGAGCCCTTGAAACCCCACCCCTCCCCAAAGTAAGAGACAGAAAATCCAGAGAGAGACAGGGCTGGATTTGTAATTCAGAGCTGCACGAACTAAGCTGAGTAAAAAGAATATGAAGTAACTAGTTTATCTACAGAATGTGGAAAGAATCCTCCTTTTCTACATGCCTGGGTTTCAGTAATCAGTCTTTTTAGGCTGGAAAGCAACTGGCCAAGCTCAGAATATACTGAACAGTCAACAGAGTCTCCAGCTCACGTAGCAAACAGCCACACTTTAATTCTAACAAGCGTATATTTAGCTATACACATAGTTCTGCTTTTAATTACCATAATTCCTGCATGTCATTTGAAAGGAACTGGTTAGAAAAGAGCAGTACCCTCCTGATGACATTTAGAAGACCTGGTACATGAAATCAAATACTATAGCACCTCCTGATTAAGAAAAGTCAGCATCTGTAGAGAAAATAATCTGTTTTCCTTAGGTAATTACGAGGACTGTGAAATAGTGCAAGCAAATTTGGCAGAAAAAGCCTGTGGCATGAGCCCCTGTCCCCCTGCCAGGAGTCCTGGCCCCCACCGAGTCCCTCCCTGACCACCACCGGCCCCGCAGATCATCTGCGCTGCAGCTGCTTCGTGGGCACTGTGGTTTCATCCCAGTTTCAAACAAACCCTGACAGGCATGGCTAGGGCAGTAAGGCTCTGGAGGAAAACTTTAGAGAACACAGTTAATTTCTGTTCACCTACAGGGTCGAGAAATAAATGATGGGTTCTTGCCACGTTAGCTCCCACCAGCAATGCCACACTTAATAAATGTTTCTTCGTAGCCTCATGAAAGCAGAAACAAACCAAAAACCTCATAGTGCTTCCCTTTCTAGAAGCAGGCAGGGATGATTTAAAATACGACTGATAAACACACAGTGAGTTTCTTGATGAGACACTGCTAGTGGGAGCAAAGAGCCTTGAGAATATTCATTCTCTCCTCTCCTGTCCTTGTTGGGTCGGGCTCAGACAGCAGAGATGTATTTGCTTTAAAGCAGAATATGTCAGCCAAAGCTTCCCTATCCTCTGGCAGTCACATCTTCCTTTCCCTTTGCAATCACATCAGATAATAAAACTTTCTGCAAAACATTCACTCCTTCGGTCCGTTAGAGAGGTTTAGGAGCAAAAGCAACAGGCTTAGGATAAACGCATGCAAACTTCTTCCCTCCCTCCCAGTCAGCCCAGAGAGCCCCATCTTGCTGGCTTGCAGCGATGTCTTACCTGGCAAGGAAAGACGCTCTCGGCGCCTAAAAGTAGGGCTGAATCTGGGGAACTGGAAGGAAGGGGGAGCAGTCACTCCTCAGGATAAAAGGTGAACTGTGCCGCCTGCCTCCTGCCTCCCTCTCAGTGCAGTCACAAGCAATCAGTAAATGTGATCATCATTGGGAAAGTATATATAGAGAGATGACTAAACAGCTTCTCCCTCATTGCTGCCGAACCCGAGTCTCTCCCTGCCTCTCTCGCCTGAGCTTGCTGCCTTTTGCCTCCTCCCCTTCCAGCACTGCTCGGAGCTTTGCTTTCGCTGCCCAGCCCAGCTGGAAACGGCAACTGGGTCCCGGGGAGTCCGCTCGCGTGGATGTGGTGGGGAGATGGACCCAGCTGGTCCCAGGCTGGGAGATGAGACTGAAGGAAGGTGGTGTGAGCTAACAGAGATGCCCGCAAATGGTGTCATTAAATACACACCAGAGTCTACCCTGCATGCTAAGGTGCTAGCAGTGGCAAGGGGGGGGAAGAAGGGGGGAAA
>JANHGN010003347.1:0-15297 GCA_024605025.1 Megaceryle maxima
CCCCGTGCTGGGCAGGGGAGAAACAGGGCAGAAGGACAACTCATCAGGCTCCCCCAGGCCTGGTCAGGGCCGTGGGGTGCAGCTAATTAGGGGCTAATTGTGTTAAGCCAGGGCAGCACTAATGCAATTGTGGGATTAACTGGCAGTGATGGCGACACCCCCCCTGTTGCCACCAGGGTGATTTGGGGGGGGAGGTATTTGGGGCCTGATCCAGCTGACAGCCCCCCCCCCCCCAAAACTGCCCCAGTGGCCCTCATACCCCAACCATTGCCCACCAACCTTGTCCATCCTGCACCACCTCCCCCACCCAGAGATGTAATTGTCTCAAAGAGGGGCTGGGGGGGGGCTGCAGGCATAGGACAACAGCTCCCTGGGGCTGGTGAGACCCCCCACCCCCCCAGCACATCCCCTCTGCCGGCGATTACCGAATTAACCAGCTCCATCTGAGCCCGTCTGCTGCTGGGATGTGGGTCAGGGATTACCCCCCTGCGTGCCCCCCAGACAAGCCCAGCACTGGCTGTCCCTGTCCCCCACGGCTGCACTGACAGCACCCCCCTGCCAGCAGGCCCTGGGGATGGGGGGGACTCCCCATCCCTGGTGGGGTGTAGGAAGGAGGTTCATGCAGCCATAATAAATACAAGAAAAGTTTATTGAAAACAAAACAAACAAAAAATAAACAAACAAACAAACAAAACCCAAAAAAACAAACAACACACAAAAAAAAAAAAACAACCAAAAAAAACCCAAAACAAAACAAAAAAGAAAAAACAACAAAAAGGGGGAGGGGAGCAGCAGGCCCCAGCCCGGGGTAATAAATAACAACCGTGCTCCCGGGGGGGCAGCAGCTTACAAAATATGGCTCTGGGCAGTGAGGTCCCACAGGGTCCCCAGCAAGGCTGGTGGGGGCTGCTGGGCACCCCAATAAGAGGCTTGGGGGGCCCAGCCCCCCGGCACCCCCGGGCACCTGAGAAGGGGCTGCCCTGGGGGGGCAGCTGGGGCTGCAGTGGGGTCCCAGCCCTGGGAGGGACAATGGGGAGCAGCCCCAGCCCTGCCTACCTGAGAGCCACTGGCTGTGGCCACAGCAGTGTCCCCGAGCCAGGGCACTGGCTGCAGGCAGGGGCTCAGCACCATTTAGGGCACCTCTGGGCAGGTGCCCAGCTCATGTCCTGTCCCCTCCCCCGGGCACCAGGGCTCAGGCCAGGATCTTTTGGGGGATCTCCACCGAGGCTTTGATGAAGATGGTGTTGTCCCGCACGTAGTTCCGCTTCTTGATGTCCTCATGGGAGATGAACTTGGGGTAGCCAAAGCCCAGGGTGCTCTCATCCAGGGAGCTGCGCGAGGCTCCTGGCTTCTGGAAGTTTTTCCAGTTGGGATCTGGGTGGAAGGTCTCAGTGATGTGCTGGGGCTTGGAAAGCGAAGGGTCGCTCTGGTCCAGCAAGGAGAAGGTGACACGGTAGGAGAAGGGCCACTCCAGCAGGTTGTCGTACTCGCCTGGCAGCACGCGGATGTAAACAGAGAGGTGGCTGCTCTCCCCACTCCCGTTGCCATTGAGGAAAGCTGAGACCTGGAGCTTGTAGCCGTATTTGTGGGTGTAGAAAGGGGGGCTGAAGAACTCATAGTTGCTGCGGGCTTTGGCCTCCTGCAGCTTGCGGGCGTAGTCAGCGATCTTCCAGATGAGGGTCCCATCACTGCTCACCGAGAGCTCCTCCACGTCCCGCCGCAGCTCCAGGATCTCCTGCCGCTGCCGGCTCACCAGGGCACACACCATGCCCAGGTGCACCTTGGTGCTCTCCTCCAGGTGCCGGCCCATGGCCAGCTTGGGGCACTGTGGGGACAGGGGGACTGTCAGCAGGGGGGGTGCTGGTGGCACAGGACAGCATGGGGACATGGGATGGGACAGGACAGGAGAAGGATGGCATGGGAATGTCCCGGAGATGTCATGAGAGCAGGATGGCACTAAGATGACACGGGAACACAGGTGTGGTGTGGGACACCTGGTTGGGATGTCATGGAGACACTTGGATGGCAAGGACACAGGGGTGAGGCAAGACAAGGATGGGGACACCATGGATGGGACAGAGCATGGGACAGATGTCAGGGTGGGAGAGGTGCGGGGATGCTGTGAGGCACAGGCACCCCATGGTGGGAATGGCACAAGGATGCCAGGGTGGGATGGACATGGGGACATCATCATGGGGCTGGAGACCTACTCACCCGGTGCTTGCAGCCAGCTTCCTTGAAGGGGCAGAGCAGCATGGCAGTGTTGCAGCTCTCCTTGAGGTGGGTGGGCACGTCCTCCCGGGCGATGCTGGGCGTCCCACACTGGTTGGGGCAGGGCACAGGGTACCGGGGACACTGGTACTGGTGGTTCTGGGCACAGAGAGTGGATGTCAGCTGGGGCCAGGAGCTGGCAGGGTGGGTGTCCCCGTGGGCCCCATCTCACCTGGATGGTGTCGAAGACGAACTCCTTGGCGCAGTAGGTGCAGGGCTGGGTGCGCTTGGGGCATTCAGCCAGGGTGTGCTGGGACAGGAGGCGACGCATCATGCGGGCCCCACACTTGTTCTCGCAGTACACACTCTCCTGGGGACACGTGCCCTGGTGGCCCTGGGGATGGTGACAGCATCATCACCCTCCAGCCACCCTCCCTGGACAGCCTTGCCGAGGGATGGAGCCTTGCAGGCTGTGGCCCCCACAGTTCCCCCCACCCAGACTCTGTCCCCATGACCAGGTTGTGCCCCCACAGTGCCCTGCAGCCCATCTCAGTCCCCACACTGCACCTCACATTATGCCCCCCAACCTGGCTACACCCCCAGGATACCCCCAGCCAGGCCATGTCCCACATGGCACCCTTGCCAGCTGTGTCCCCACCACAGCCATCCCCCCAGCACAGTGTGTCCACCCCCTGCCGTTGCCCACCTCAAAGGCCTCCCCAGTAAAGTCACTGGCGCAGAACTCGCACTTGACCCGGCGCTTGGGGCAGCCGTGCTGGACGTGCTCGGGCAGGTCGCGGCGGCTCAGCTTGGTGCTGCACCGGTTGGGGCAGGGGATGACGTTGAAGCCGCAGGTGCCAAGATGGGCCTGGGCAGGGGGGACATAGAGATGGTGAGGGGGGCAGCTGCAGGGTGCAGCCTTGGCACCCGTCTCCATCCTGATGGACCCTACCTGGAGGTGCTTGATGAGCCCGCTCCAGCGGCAGCCCTCCTCGCTGTGGATGCAGCGAATCGCCAGGCTCAGCACCTGCGCCTCCAGCTCCGGGTCGGGGTAGATCTGGGGAAGCAGCACTGGGACCTCAGCATCCCGTGCCAGACTGTGGGGGGCACACAGACCCCCCACCCCAGCCTGGCCAGGAGCCACAGGCACACTGCCCAGGTCCAGATCCCCCCCACCAGCACACGAACAAGAGCATCTTTGTCAGGAGCGGGTTTCCGTTCCCTGGCTCTGCTGCACAAAGGGCTCTTGCTTCCGCACGGGCGGACGTGCCAGGCTGGCATGGCTGTGCCAGGCGGCTGTGCCAGCCCTTTGGCGGGGGGCACAGGTGACAGGGATGTGCGTGTCCCCCAGCAGGGTGCTATGTGCCAGGGCTCACCTTGGCGTAGTCCAGGGGCAGCTGGTCCTCAGGGCACTTGAAGACACCTTCGCTGCAAGACACAGAGAAGGGTCGGGCTCATTCAGGGCTGGGGAACGTGTTTCACCAGTGGCACGGCTACCATGTCCCATGGGGTCATCACCAACCCACCCCAGGACATCAGAATTGTCCTGCATCACTGAGGGCTCAATCCAGCCGTGGCCTTTGGGGAGCCACAGCTCTAATCTCGCTCCATCTGTCTGAGCTGGGAAATTCCCCCCCTGAGACATCCCTGCCACAGGCAGCCCCCCCGCCCCAAGCCAGGCACGGCGGCTGCGGTCCCCAGGGGCCTGGGCCAGTGGCTTCAAGCATGGCACCATCTGGAGCCCTGGCAGCCCCCTCGCCCATCCTGGCCCCCCGGAATTAAGGCAGGGTGCTGGCAGCTAGGCAGCTAGGCTGTGGGCGCCCACAACCCCAGGTGCAAGGGCCCAGGGAGTTGGGGGGGGGGGGGTGTGCAACAGCTGGGTGCCAGATGTGCAGCCCGGATGTGCAGCCCTGGGGCTCCCACTCAGCAGGAAATGGCCCCGACAGCCACCACGGTGAGCTGGGATAGGGGGACAGACAGCTACTCTGGAGATGTCTCCATCCTGATCAGCTCCCAGGATGGGGTGCTTCTCCTGAGAGCCATCTCCAAGGTGGGAATGGCCCATGCTGCCCCTCTGCAGGTCAGGGTGGAGGGACGGGGACAAAGCTGAACAGGCAGCCTGGTCTGTGACATGGTTGGCCAGGAGCCACCATTAGCCCTGGTCTCCACAACATCATGCCTGGGGACAAACAGTGTCACCCGACACACCATCCCCAATGGACATCAGAGTGGGAGGAGGCCATAGATGCTGCCCACAGCGACACCCATCAGGGACACGCAGGGACCCCAGGTCTCTAGTGTCCCCTTGATGTCTCTGGACAAGGCAGCCAGGTCACCCTGACCGTGTGCAGCCCCTGCACCTCTAATCACTGTACGCCCTTGGCAGGCGCTGGCACATCCTCGACTGGAGCTGCCAAGTGGATGCGAGACGGCGTGACGGAGCCAGCAATGCTGCCTGGCACGTGCTGGCCTGGGACGCCCGGGCACAGCGAGGTGACATCCCCTGCAGCTACCATCCCTGTACTGGGGGGCCAAGCGACATCCCCCCACCCCAGGAAAACCAGTCCCATACTGCAGGGTGCAAACCACATGGGGCATGGCTGCATCCTGTCCTGCCACGTGCCCAGTGTGTTTGCAGTGGGTGTTTCCATGGGAGTCACCAGGCACCCGCCGAGATAAGCTGCTCCTGGGCACCCAGCCTTTTCCGGGGAGCCCATGTCTGACAAAGCCCAACGGCTGGCATCGCCCCACGGCTGGCATCACCCTGACACCTTTGAGGAGTAGCCAGCCCTGCCTGCACCCCGTGCATGGTGTCAGGGTGCCGGGGTTGGTGGGGAAGTGGGACGGTGACCTGAAGCCAGCGCCTAATCCCCGACAAAGCCTCCCCATTCCTCACGCTCCGCCGGGCAGGGAATGTGCTGAGGCAGCGCCCGGGGGGACCGTCCTTGCCTCTGACCTTCACGGCGTTCCGGGGCACAGCAGGGCGATGGGGTGGGGGACCCCCAGCACCCACCCCAGCACGGCGACGGGGCTGGATGGCTCAGCCCGCGAGAACCCCAAACCTGGCCTGGTGCAAATGGCGGGGGCTCGGTGGTGGGGATCCCTATGTCTGGTCACCCCGGTAGACTCGAGGTGCCCGCGGGGCGGATGCGGGAGGGAAGCAGAGGCGCAGCCTGGCACGGGCCCCGGGGAACGCCCGGTTTCGTAGAAACTGGCCCGTGGCGGCGGTACCCGCGGGGCCCCGAGTCCGGGCAAAGGTCGCTTCAACGGGGCGAGGTGCAGCCGGAGGCTGCAGCAAAAAGCGGGGCCTCGGGGTGAGGCTTCGCACCGCCGCACGCCCGGACGGGGTGGGGGGGCACCTACACCACCCCACCTCGTCACGGCGCAGCACCGGGCACGGCGGCCAACAGCCAGGCAGCACCGGCCCCGGTACGCGGCCGGTACCTGGGCCTGGGCTGCCAAACGGCGCGGGGGTGGGAAAGGGCCCCGTTCCCTCGCTCCCAGCGAGCACACAGGGCCGGGTCGCGCTCACCCGTGGCTTCGGGGCTGGCTGGACCTCCCCCCCCACCCCCGCCCCAGTCGCTTCCTCTGGCGGGGCCGTGGCAGGAAGGGGTTAAGCACAAATCTTTGCAAGCGCTCGAAACTCGCCGCTCCGAGCTTCATCCGGCCCTCCTCTTCTTCCTCCTCCTCACCGAGAGGGGCCATGGGCCGCTGCATCCCGCGGGGCGGCTGTCACAGGCTGGGCGAGCCCCGCACTCCCTCCCCGGCCCAGGGCACACCGAACACCTCCGCGGGGCACCCCCGGAGCACCCCGTACTCCCCGGCTGGGAGCATCCCGCACCCCGGGGCACCCCTTCCCCGACACGAGGCACCCCCAAGGCATCCCCTCCCCGGCCCGGGAAGACCCGGGGCACCCCTTACTCCCTCCCCGGCCTGAGGCAACCCGCACTCCCGGGCACCCCGCACTCCGGAGAACCCCGCACGCTTCCCTGGGACAGTCCGCACTCCCCGTCCCGGGGCACCCCGCACCCCAGAACATCCCCGCACCCGGCAGCGACACCCGGGACCGGCTGGAGGGTGGGGGGGGCATTCTCTGTCCCCCGGGGTGCGGAGCCCCGGATCAGGGGGACTCACCGGGGCGCTCCGTGGAGGAAGGGGGTGCACGGAGTGGCGTCATGGCGGGGCGGCCGTGAAGTCACGGCGGGGCTCACCTGAGGAACTCCTGCAGGCAGGTGTCGCAGAAGCGGTGGCCGCAGGTGGAGACGCGGACGGGCTCCCGCATCGGCTTCCCGCAGAGCGGGCACAGCACCCGCCGCCGCGGCCGCTCCAGCAGCTTGTAGTCGTAGCCCGGCATCCCGCCGCCCCGCTCGCCTCCTCCTCCGACGTCCCGCTCGGTTCCTCCGCGTTCCCGTGCCCCGGCTCCGCCCGGGGGGGCGGACGGGGCGGTGGAACAGGCTTGACACCGCCCCGCGCCCGGGGCCGAGGGCCGGGCACCGCCACCGCCTCCCCGCCGGGCTCCGCCTCCCCGCGCCGGGGGCTGCAGCGGCCCCGACACCCCGGGAAGGAGGGGCACAGCCCCTCCGGCTTGGGGGGCGGGGGTGGGACCCACCGCACCGGGAACAGGCCCCCCGGGGGATTCGGGAAGCATCATTTCGGGCACAGCCACGCTGGCGGCCGGGGGAGCCACCACACCGGGAACAGTCACCACGGGGGGATGGGACCCACTGCACCGGGGAGAGGCACCCCGGGGGGTCGGGGAGCATCACATCAGGCACAGCCAGCCAGGGGGCTTTGGGGCATCAGGCACAGCCACTCCAGGAGTTTGGGGAATGCCCCATGTCCCAGCCATCACCCACAGCAGGGCCTGAGCTGGGTGTCAGCAGAGCAGAGACATGGAGGGGCTGCCCTGAGCAACCCCCTCCCCATGCCACAGGCACTGGTTCCTGTGGCTTCATCTTGCTAAGAGCTCCTGGCCTGGGCTGTGGCCAACAGCCGCCCCCCAGACCCTGGTTTCTAACCTCCTAGACAGAGCTTGGAGGAAGGAGAATAAAAGCAAATCTGTCTGTCTCTAGCCCTCATGTCACTCTTTCAGAAACCAGAGCAGCATATGGGAGTATTTGCCCCTTTCCCTAGAGATGGAGACAAGCAGATGACAGGCTGTGAGCATGTGTTAGTCCCACCAACGCACACTCCAGCCAGTTTCCCATTAAAGGGTGGCAGTTGCTGCAGACCCAAATGTTAGCAGTTTTCAATTAGCAAATGGCAGAGGAGAGGGATTCCTGGGGGACACGCTAAGCAAGTCAAGCTCTATCACTTGTCACTCAAGGAGCTCACGTTACCCTTCTCCCCCAGAGGCTCTGCTTAAAATAAAATCCTCCAGCAGCCGGGGGGGGGAAGTCAGGCAGATCCGCCAAGAAGGGGGTGGGTGGCTGATTTCTGGGGTTACCCTGAGGGATAACAGGTTACCCTGCCACAGGGCTGTACCTCCCAACACCCAAATAGCGGGGAAGATTGTATTGGTGTACGTTGAGTGTGAACAGCCACGGCCGGGTCTTTTCTGAGGAACATGACTAGCTGGCAGCCTGCTCAGACAGCACAGAGCACTGAGCTAAACTTTAACCAGCTCCCAGAGAACCTGGGAACCCAACATGTAAAAACACGTGACAGTGGACAACAGTACAGAGGGCAGCAGGGTGCACCGGGCACTGCCGAGATGTCACAAGGGTGGCAGCCTGGGGTTGAGATGCTCCCAGGCTGGCTTTGCTCAGAGCTGTGATCCCACCAGGGAGGGATCTACAAGCAGCCCCGCTGTCCTTCTGGTTCTGCCACTAAGTCACAGCCCATCCCAGAGCCAGGCTTGCCTCCCAAGAGAAAGACACTACCACAGACACCTGCCCCAACGCCCTGTGACCTCGCCCTGTCTGAAAGCTGTCCCTGGACACCACTACAGGATCAGGATCAGGCCAAAAAGATGGGTCCTCAGCATCCCACAGGGTGAGGGGACTCCCTGTGCCTCCCCCGCAGAAGGCACCGGACACACCGCTCCTGCGAGCTCAGAAAGGCTGTGTCTCCGGTGACAGGCATGAAACAGAGCCAAGTTTTATCACTATTTAGTGCTTCTCTTTGATGTTTTAATTTTTTTGTTTCCTAGGTTCACTGAAGAACATCTCTGCTAATTAGCCGGGAGCTGACAAAGCCATCAGAAGGTGCTGGCTGTGCCGGCAGGACGGCTGGGAGGTGTCAGACCCTGCAAACAAAGATCCCTTCCTTTTCCCCTCTCCCTAACGAAAGCCCTCCCCGCACTCCACATCAGAGCCAGGCATTTGTCTCACACAAAGGCGACACTCAACCTCCGAGCAGGGCAGTTCCCTTTGTGGGGTCGATATGTTCTCTGTCCCCCAATATGTTCTTTGTCCCCCTGTGGTGGTTCAGTCCTTGACCCCCTCTGGGCTCAGGGAGGCCTCCTGCCTTTTCCCCCAGGCCTCTCCCCGCCCTGCACCCTCGCTCCATCACTCCTCCTTGTATTTAATGTAAACTGGAGGAACAGAAAACCAACACTCTGGCTTCTAAAGAAGTTAAGGTGGAGCATTTTGCCCCAGGGAAAGGAGCTGGGGCAGTCATCTCCCTGCTTCTGGGGACTTGTGCCCAGAGAAGGCAGAGGGTGTAAACACAGTGAGGCAGCTGGACAGATGGACAGCGGCTGCATCTTCTGCCAAACCTCGTGGAAACTGGGATACAACCACGACCGGATCACATCTAAACAGCTTTGGGATCAGCAGGCATTTTGGGCTGTTTCCTGCTGACAGTGATGGCCCCAGGTCAGCGGGATCTCATCCAGCATGGGAACAGGGACAGGCTTTCCTCGGGTGACAATGACCAAAGGGGTCTTGCACTGGCCAGAACGCACAAGACAGGACCAGGCAGTCTCATACCCTCATCACCTCCCCTTCCCACTCCCTCTTAGCAGGAAGAGCCATGGGGGGACAGGGCTGATCCACCACCAGCTCCCCAGGACGCGGGAACAAAACAAGGATAAAGGGAGAAGCCCCGAGACCTGCAGTTTTCACCGGGAGCTTCTGCAGGGAAACAAAGCAGCAGACGTGAGGAATGCAACTGGCCTATTTGCCCGGGCTGCTCTGTGCCTCCGGCAGCGCGGACATGCCTCGGCTTGTCATTTCAAGAGCTATTGTTGCTCGGGGCTGGGGGCCTCTTTGTTTCCTTTACCCTTTCGCCAGCTTTGGTCACAGCCTGGTATTAAATTATTCAAATCATCTTGCTGGGCTTCACAGCTGAACTCCTGCACGGAGCGCACAAGGCTGTGAAATCCCGAGGGCTCCAGCCCTCGTCAGTGAGCCCCCGGCCCATCACAAAGCACACCGGTCCATACTGGTTCCCCCTGCCTGAAGCAAAGGGTCTCGATATTTGAGCTGGTGACAACTCCACAGCACTGCTGTGCAAAGTTGTCATTAAGCCATAAAACAACCCACCTAACACCAGCACATCAGTGGGAACTGGGGGGCTGCTGGGGCCTCATCCCTGGACTTTGCAGCCTAGCTCTCCAAGCTGAATGCCCACTGGAGCAGTGGCATTTTGGTGCCACCACTGACAAGACAAAGGGTGGCAGAGACCTCTGTCCTGTCCCCTGCCATCCCAGCCAGTCCTCAGCCCTCCAAAGCTGTAGCAGAAACATCAGCACCTTCTTATGGGGTGTGTTTGCATGTGGGGCCAGGGGAGCCCTGAGAGCTGAGCACAACACAGACAAGAAAAATCTGTTGCTGTAGGAGCTGATGCTGCCACCAGCTCCATGCAAAGAGGAGAGGCAGTGGCCCAGAGGGGCTTTGAGGCAATTTAACCCAGCCCTGCAATTATTCTGGTGCCCGGTTTGGTCTCGGAGCAGAGAACACCTTCCCCTGCGCCGACACCAGGCTGCTGGAGCCGTCCCTGTAACCTGCAGCACAAGGTGAGCGCCAAGGGACTGGCAGAGCCTTTGAATTCGAGTCGGCTTCCTGGGATAGCAGGGTGTAACCGCCTGAAAAGGCAGCTCCACGAGAAACAAAAACGGCAGGGAAAAACCCATGCACCCACCCTGCCAGGAGCCAAGGAGGGAGGGAGGCTGCGTCTGCCGTCAGGGCTGCACACGCCTTTCCCGGCCGGATGGAACCTGCTCCCTTCCCCAGCTGGAGCCTGGGAGGCGAGGGAGGAAAGAGTAAGAGACCTGCAGAAATTCATTACCTTCCACATGAGAGAGGGATCAGTCGGCTTCTACCAGAGCCCTGAGAGGGTTCCCTCATTGAAAACAGGAAAGAATCACAAAAATAATTAGAGAGATTTCATCTCAGCCAGCTTATGAAAGCACTGACTTTATACACAACAGATTGGCAACAGCACAAAGATGGATGTGAAAGGCAAGAGCATTTGCAATGTCAGACAGATCAGAGACAGAAGCTCATCAAAAAATGGCCCAGGGCAGATGCAAGTTAAAAAAAGAAAAGAGGAGGGGAAAAAAAAAAAAAAAAAAGAAGGAAAGGAAACGACCCTTCTGGAGATAAAAACGTAACTCCTGTCTGTGAGTCGGTGATATGCCCCCTCCTGCCTGCAGAAAGGAACCCTGGTGAAAACTCATCATCTCCCTGAAGAGATCTGGGTTAAAAAACTTCGACTACTGACAATCACTCGCTGTGTTTTGCTGCCTTCCGCTAGCTCAGCTGGGAGCCAGTGAGCTGGTCAGCAGCAGGATTTAGGGACCTGAGGACAAATGTCAGCTGGAGGATGCTCCACTGAGCTCCAGGGGCCAAGGGAGGCTGTAATTGGAAAGCTCCAGGCAGAATTTTGGGCTGTGCTGCACAGAGGCTGCTTGCGCTGCGTTTGGCCAGCCGTGCAGGCCAGGACCCTTGAAAGTGTGATGAACGGCTCAACAAACAGTGAAACGTTTTAAAGGGGGGATGGGAAAGGACAGACTTCTCTAATTAGAAAAGAGGTTTGCACTTAGTCACCCAGCGTAGCGCCTGGGGCCCTAACTCCAGACACTGCTGCGCAAAGGCTGACAGCTCGCTCAGACACCGAGCTGTCAGCCGGGGCTTTGTAACCAGAGACAGTTTCCACTGGGGAAAACAACCTCTGTGCTCCTCACCCTTCTATGCCGGCACTTCCAGCGGGGAGTGGCAGAGCCCCGGTGTAACCCCTGAACACAGCACCAGAGCTCTGAGGATGCCTGCCCCACGGCCTGTCCAGGGCAGCAGCTGTCAAGCACTGGAAGTTCACAGTGAACCTCGTTGATTTGATAGGCGAAACCAGCTCCGGTTCTGTGGGAACCATCGTTAGGAACTCCCTGTTTCCAGGCTGCTGCCTTCAGAGTGCAGCTGAGGAGCTCCTGAGCCTGGGGATGCAGGTCCAAGCAGGCAGCAGTGAGAGGCCAGGTATGTCGGGCAGCTGCAGGGAGCCCCAGCATCTGTATGACAAGGCTGGATGTGGCCCCTCTCAACTCAAACTCACTGGGAAGGTGACTCTTCCATGGCAGCTGAAACAAAAAAGACAAGGGCCAATAATAAGCCATAAGCTGCCATCACAATGAACCTACAGGAAACAATGCCCTGCCCACACAGGCCAGATACCCAACAGATGGGCATCTCAATCGCTGTTCCTGCTGCCCCAGGAAGGCACTGCAAGGCCTCAGTATGGCACAAGCAGGAGGCAATGCCCAAGCAGGAGGAAATGCAGTTTCCTGAGGCTTGTGTGTTCCTCCTCCTCTCCAGCACACCTGGCTTCTTCCAGTTATTCCTGTGTTTGCAGTGGGATTGAGAAAAAGGTGCAGCAGTGACCTCACAATAAAGTGGGCAGAATCCCAAGCCAGTCAAAAACAGTGTTGGCCACATGGGAGGAAACCGCAGAGTGGTGCAGAACTGTCACCCCAAAGGTAGAGTGCTGCTCGCCTGTGCCAGCACCCTCTCCGGGCCAGATCACAGCCAGAGCTGACAGCAGCAATGACAGCACACGTGTCACCAGCTCTCGTGTTCTCTCTGGAGAACTTTCCAGGCAAACTGAGCTGCATGAAAGCCCAAAGTCAGATCTCAGCTTTTTACAGAGT
Source organism: Megaceryle maxima (assembly GCA_024605025.1). NCBI lineage: Eukaryota > Metazoa > Chordata > Aves > Coraciiformes > Cerylidae > Megaceryle > Megaceryle maxima. Next base: position 12,296 of record JANHGN010003347.1, read on the forward strand.
TCCTGATGCTTGCTGCACCCTGGTTACTGACAGACACCGCAGCAGGCGAGGCTGCTCTCCTGACACTGCTGCTGCTGAGTTTGTACTTCCAGGACTGGGACAGGCGGGACGAGGTTTCAGACTGGGCAGTGCAGAGAGACAGCAGTGGAGCTACACACTCAGTCCCTGCTCCTACAGTGCTGCAGGTGGGAGCTCACAAACCAGCTGCTGCAGAGTGCAGGGCGACTCCAGCAGCAGGAGGGAGAGCAGCCTGCAGAGATAAAACCCATTTACTCCCATGACAAATGCCTTAGTTGTTCCCAAGCCTGGGGACTCAGCCATTCCCTGTCTCCTTCATGGGGCAGCGCCCATCACGTGAAGGCTCGGCACTGGCAGGGGAGGAACAGAAGCCAGGGCCGATTCCGCTGTGCTGGGGCAGTCAGCTGGGCCTCCTCCCCTCCAGGGTGTAATTAGCCTCCTTGAAGTGGGCTGAGACTGGAATCCCTCAGCCCAGTGCTGAGGCCATAATCAGCTCGGCAGAGGAGGAAGAAAGGCCCCTCCAGCAGTCTGGGCCTGGCTCCCATCGTACATCCAGGCAACGGAAGGGCAGGTCACGCCATGGGCACGTTTTAACCGCTCAGCGATGCTGCCTTTGGCCCAAGCAGAGAAGAACCACAAAACCATTGCTATCTTTTCCAAACCGCAGTGGAAACCCAGCAGCCAAAATGACGCCTCAGATCTCAGCTTCTATTTCAGCACCATCAATTAGAAAGCTGCTCTTTTTGGATACTTGGTGGGCCGCCAGCACACCAGCTCCCCACCAGCCACAGCTAGGCCAGCCCACCTGTCTGGGAGCACATGGGACTGTCTCTGCCATCCCTCAGCTCCCCCAGCCCAGGGCAAGCGTCAGTGTCAGCACTGCAGAGCAGAAGGGGAATTTTTATGGGCTTCAAGTTATTTCTATTCCTCTGCAGCTCTAGACCAACTAGAATAACACAGAGCTTATGTGCCAGGGTTGCTCAGTACAGCTCTGGTCACAGGCTATTGTGTCTGGCTGGGCCCTCCCGGCAGGAATCACAGTAACGAAGCCTCTACTCACGCTTTACTGCCAGCAGCGTGTTCCCGTGGCAGCAGGCTACGGAGGTCACCAGGTATGGATGTGTCTCCTCCAGCTGCACTGGTTTTGGTGTTCCCGTTTCCTCATCCTTTCTGCCCAGGCGTCCCCTGGCTCCTTTCCCCCACGTGCACACCTCACCATCTGCAGGGGGATACAAACAATACAACAAGCGACAGGACAAGTGGAAATGGCCTCAAGTTGCCCCAGGGGAGGTTTAGGTTGGGACATGAGGAACAATTTCTTCCCCACAAGGGCTGTCCAGGCCTGGCCCAGGCTGCCCAGGGCAGTGGTGGAGTCCCCATGATCCCTGGAGGGGTTTCAAAGCTGTGGAGATGTGGTGCTGAGGGACATGGTCTAGTGGTGACCTGGCAGTGCTGGGTTAACAGTTGGACTGGAATGTCTTAAAGTTCTCTTCCAAACAAAACAATTCTATGATTCCATGATTATATATATACACCTTGCTGCACACAAAGGTCACCAGCAAACAGGCCTCCCATCTGCCTGGTACCACCATGGGCTACCTCCATGGCCTGCCTTGGCCACAGTGTGGACTGCAGACAGAGGAAAGCCAGGACTTTCTGCAGCCTTGGACACAGGGTCTTCAGCCTCACCTGCTCCAATGGCTACAGTGAAGGCATCCCCACAAGCCACCACAATGACCTTCATCGCCTGGAGCCCCATAACCAGGTGGGGTACACGGCTGTTGCGGCAGGAGCTGGTGCCCAGCTGCCCATGCTGGTTGCTCCCAAAGGTGTAACACTGGCCAGAAGCTGACAACAGAGACAAGAGAAACAACCAGGTGTCACCAAGGATGCACTGAAGCCCCTGAAGCTCTTTGTTCTGTACCATGCTGAGCATCCTGTTCCACAGAGCTCCAGCACTGGAAGCAGGGTGCCTCTGGGACACCTCTGCCCATGAGAAATGGAGGCAGGAAGAAGACAGTGAAAATGCAGGTCCCCCCTCAGGGATCTGGGCACAACCCCCTCACCTGTGACCGCAGCTGAGTGTGCTGTACCGATGTCCACACACACAATTGGCTCTCGGTTCAAGGGGGCTGACTGGGCACACAGGAACATGGTGGCCTCTTCCACCTGGTCCTCTGGAGAAGGCTCCTCTGCTGAGCTGATCCGATCTAGGCCCAGCTTGTTATACCTGCATGGGGAAAAGCACAGCTCAGAGACAAACACAGCCTGGCACAGACATCCCAAAGACAAATCCCGCCCTGGCAGCATGGTGCTGAGGAGGATGATCCCACAGAGATGTCTTCTAGAGCCCCTTGCTCCCTCTGCCTGGGCTGGACATGGATGGACAGGCCCAGGAGGCTGTAGACAAGCTCTGGAGCACAGACCCTCTTACCTGTTGCTCCCACAAGCAAGAATCTGGTTGTTCACTGTGAGGACCATGGAGGAATCAATGCCACATATGACCCTCTGAGCCTCGTGCTCCGGCGGAACTGTGACTTGCTGAGGGCAGTTGTGGCACTCCAGAGCACCTAGCCCAAGCCGACCTGGCAAAGGGGACAGAGCAGGGCACGGCTCACACATGGCATCACACATGAACAGCAGCAGTGATGTAGCTGTTGCAGAACCCCAGCCTGGGAGCTATTGCCACAGAAGCAGTGAAACCCAAAGCACAGGGGCCCTGGTATGTGGTGAGGCAGCTGCAGCTCTTCCACACCCACCTAGCCTGGCACATCTGGAGAGGACTGTGGGCAAGCAGGGCCAGCGAGGGGAGGCAATGGAAAGCACAAGGCCTGTTTTGCAAAGAAGACATCTCTTACCATTATCCCCCCTGCCCCAGGCAAACACTTCCCGTTCGTTGGAAACTGCCAGGACATGAGACGCACCACAGGCCACCTGCACCATCTCGTAGCCCAGCAGGGCCTCCACAATCTTGGGCTGGCAGG
>JANHGN010003349.1:0-32714 GCA_024605025.1 Megaceryle maxima
AAAAAAACCAACAAAAAAAAACCCCACACCACCAAAAAGCCCCACACACAAATGACAAAGAAACAGCCCTAGCAAAGCTCTAGTTTTGTCTTGCTGAGTTTGCTCTCTTACTCCATCTCCAACTGAAATAATGAGTGGAGGACAGTAAATACAAATATCAAATGGCCAAACATGAAAAACAAAGAAATACTTACGCATATTTTCTACTGGATGCTGCTCTGAGAACATTTTGACTGAGACCATTCCAGAATGTCTATAAAATAATGAATTCATTTATATTAAAATGAAAATTTAGTTTTGAGTATTAAGTGATCTTCAAGCTTCTGAAGTGACATAGGCCTATGACAAGGTTTTGGCTTAAAAAATAAATTCCAAACTAAACAAGAATTTAAGATCAGACTGCCATTAAACAAACCAATTACTACACTTACTCATCTGACATAACCTTGCTTTGTATCACCAGAATGGAGCTATTTCCCTATCACAAACCAGCCTACAAGTACACTACCATGCAAAGGACATTTCAGTAAATTAACTCTGAACCTTCAGCAGCAGATAAACATTAACCCCATTTCTCAACGATTTATGTGCAGTCAGCAGCAAACGATTCCTTCAAGGATCTGCAGTCGAAATTTTACAGCAGTTCTTTAAGTTTTCTTTCAGTGGCAGCAACTTTGCACATACAAATCAGCACTTTAGAGACCCCTGAAAGCATCAGCTTTTTTTTCTGTTTTGAAAATGAGCCTTTAATAAGTCATTTTAATACAAGAAGGAGCGCACCAAGACATGCTAATTTTTCAAGACACTCAGCCTAGCCACGCTCCCTGAGTAAGGGGTGCCAGGGCCTGGTGAGCGCAGGCCAGCACACTGTCTCCACCAGGGCCCTGCTCTCCGCGGGACACAGCAGCGAGCGCACCCAGCGAAGCGCTGCAGGATTTGGTGTCCGGGCCTGCTCCCAAAGTGCCTTTCCCAGCCTGATCTCCGCTATCATTTTCACGGAGGATGGGGGAGATGAGGGATTGAGCAATCTTACTATAAACTGCCTCGAAAACAGACCCGGACACGTGGAACGCTCTCCGGATGAGCCCCCCCGCCTCACCCACCGCTGCTGCGACGCTCAGCACCACCGTTCACAAGTCTCCTCGTGAACACCCAGCGGCCCGGGCCAGGGCCCGCACGCTGACAGCGGCCCTCCCGCCACCCCGTTAGCCCCCTCCTCGCCCTCCCACACCGCCCCCCAGTCCCCGCCTCAGGCCTCCTTAATCTCCCCGGGCCTCTCCGTCCCGCTCGTCCTCTCCCTATCCCCGGCCCCGGGCCTTCCCCGTGCGAACCTGCGCGGGCCCGGGGGGCGCGGAGGCGGCCCTTGGCAGGAGCAGGGGCAGGCAGGCGGCGGCACGGCGAGCGCTGAGCATGGCGAGGCGGCAGCGGGACCGGGCCAGCGGCGGGAGAACGGTGCGCGCGGTGCCGCGGCTCTTCTGGAAACCTCCACCCACGTGGGCCGCGCGGGGGGGGGAAAGCACGTCGCAGGACCCCCGACGCGGGCTGTCCCAATGATCGCCTGATCCTTCCCCGCGCCTTCGGCACTGCGCCCACCACCAGCCGCGGGGACGCGGCTGCGCACTGCCTTCCTAAGAGCAAAGGAGAGCTCGCTGCCTCGGGCGGCGCGGACTGCAGCAAGACACTAGCGCCTAAGAGGCTCCGTGCGCACCGGCACGGCCACAGACAGTCCAGGTCCTCGGAGCGGCCGCGTACTCAAGGTCGGACAGGATAAAGCGCAGGGCGATTGCAGCGGCCTTGCGTCAGGGCGGGTGGTGCGCATGCGCAGTTCGCGCCGGGGCGCCGCATGCGCTGCTAGCCCTGACCCAGCGCGTGCGCGGATAGAGGAACAGTGGGACACCACCCCCCCCACCCCGCCGGACTGCGCGGGCGGGGCCGGGGCTCTTGCTTAGGCCGGAACGAGCTCCGGCAACGTGGGGCGGGGCTGGCGCTGAGCCCCTGGCCTACGGGTGCGGGCCCAGGCCGCGTGCAGAGCCCGGCGCGCTGGCCCCGGGGCCGGGAGTGGGGCCGGGAGGGAGGCCGTGGCGGTTGGCGCCTCGCAGGCCCCGAGTGTAGCGCCGCCTCCGCTCGGCCCCAGCCGCCCCGGTCTTACAGCTTGTCCCAAAGGCACCTGCAGCCCGACCCCTCTGGCGGCCGAAAGCGTGGAGCCCGGCCCCGGTGCTCGGCCACCGCCTGCCCCACCCCGCTCCCGCCCTCACAAAAGGCGCCTGTCGGTTCGCCCGAGGCTCCTGGCTTGAGCACGGAGCTCCCCGTTCCGACCGGCACCGGCGCTCCGGCCGCGGCTGCCTCACCCGCCTGTCCCCGGGTTGGGGATCTGATCGCGGGTCAGGCAGGGGGACAGGCAGCGCGGGGGGACTCTGGCTGCTTGTTGCTGCCCAGGCGGGTCCGTTCTGTTGGGTCAGGAACCACCGCTGGGGCCCAGTGAATACCAGCCAATGTAACCGAGCTGGGATTAGCGTACAACTGCGATAACCAGTCAGACCCTTCCTGCGTGGCTCACAAGAGCCTGATTTCATCCCTCGGGCGTTTTTGTTTAGGCAAATACAGGGTCCGGGGATGAGCCACCTCTAATCCCGCAAGGCAGATGGGAACCTACAAGAGTCACCCTCTCCCCTCACCAGGCAGGGGCAGCAGCCAGCCGTGCTTGTAAGCCCGAGAGACTGACAGCTTAATTCAACAGCTCCTGCAACTCCTAAGCGGCGGCAGGGCTGCAATTAAAACACTACCACGCGTGGAAGCGGCTCTCCCGGAGTTCTGTCTGCGCCGCTCCTCCCGGAAGGCAGAAGGACAGGGTGTCCCGTCCCCAGCGAGCCTGCGCTGTGACAGGGGCTGCCCAGGCAGAGCAACAAGTGAAACTGTTTCAACAATGCCTGCAGATAGTAGGAAGAAGAGCAAGAGGAAATTCTCCTGCTCTGAAGGTCACAAAGCACCCTCAGGTGCGACCTGCAGTGGCCTCGGGAACATCTCCTCAGGGGTCTGATTGAATTTGGGTGTCAGTGTCACTGTGTCCACCTTCCTGGCACAGCAACCACCAGGCAGTGAGGGCCCTTGGAACCCCCCTGGTGAAGGACTCCACTCCTAAAGTGTGAGGTGATCACCTGCTCACTAAGAGCTTTGGGTCCACATTGCCTTCAGTTGTCCTTAACTTCACCACTTGCAATGTCCTTTGTGCCTTTCCCCCCACACCTTGATCCCTGAGAAGATATCTGCCTCCTGGTCCCCTCTGCTCCCTAATCATGCCACATAGCCAGCAGCACTGACAAAACACAGGGCCGTACCCCTCGGTGCTTAGGCAGTGGGTCACTGTACTGAGCACCACCTGCAACAGACCCAGAGCTTCCAGCTTGCTGGCTTCAGGTGACCCTGAGGATGCTCTGCTTCAGGCAGGGTCCACCCCTGAGCCTGCACTTTCCTGCCCTTGAGCCTTCCTAGAAGGGGGGAAAACCTCGAGGGCTGGCAGGGAAGGGACTGCAGGGCAAGGTGATACTATTCCCGTTGGACCATCTGCAGCGAAGACCAGGCATCGCTGCCTGTGACACGGCCACACACAAATGGTGTGAAGGAGCTGCCCTGCCCTGTGGGCACCCAATTAATTTCCTTCCCCTTAACTTGGAGCTGTCAGGCTGCTCTGAAGCACTGCAGAGGCTGGGCTCACAGTGGTGCAGCCCTTTGGCAGCTGTCAACACCAGCTCCACACGTGCATCCTGTCCCCACTCCCACAGCGATCAGCAGCAGAACATGTGCTCGACCCCCAGAGGAGCAGAGCAGGGCTGTAACTTCTTTCCTGTGAAGCCTCAAGCCAACTTGGTTGCGTTTGTCATCTCCATAGGCATCTATCTCAGAAGGCTATCACTGCAAACAGCGCAAATGCAAGGGGGTTACACAGTTTTCAGTGGAAGAAGCATGTCGGAGGCAACTGCCAGTGGTGAGACAAGCTGGGGCTACTGGCAGCGTGACAAGGCCTGCAGGGAGCTCTGCGTTAGTTTCTCTACCTTCATTAAATCCCACCAGCAGGGATTTGAGGGCAACTCCTGCTCTCTGGCTCCTAGGTGTGTTGGAGTTACCCTGAGCAATGACAGCATGACTTTAGGCAACCCTGTGTGAAAAGGCTTGTCGAGGCAGCTGCTAGAACAGCAGCAGTTCAGGCACTTTCCTGCTCACCAAAATGAAGTCTAATGGAAAAAGCAGTGAGGGATCAAACGCAGCACGGCATCAGCCTGCACCCCAAGTCAGGCAAATCACAAACCAAGTACCACTGCGCTCAATGGTGGGGAAGTCTTACTTGAGTACAGGGTTATCCCCAAGCAGTTGGAGAAGGGCTGGCTGGGGGAGCAGTGGGCTTCAGTGTACTGGAGTGATGAGAAGAGGGCAGCAGGGCAAAAATAAACCCTCCCATTTGCAGGGGTGGAAGGGATGCGGATGGTTCTCTTTGGCATGGGTTCGTACACACCAGTGCTGTAAAGAACCACCAGCCAGATGCTTGGCTAGGTAATAATCTCAGGGGGATTGCAGCAGAGACATGAAGGTTTGGGGTGGGCATTCAACACAGAGCTGGTCAACCTGCCAGCATCCTTCCAGGCTTCCCTGGTTTCACCTCCATGGTTCCGGTGAGGCTGGCAACAAGCATCAGCCTGTAGAGCATCACAAAATAAATCAGAAAGCAACACAAAAGCAACAAACCAGCAAGAAGACAGCTGTGAAGTCTGCCTGCAAGTCTGCCAGCAGCTCACCAGACCTTCTTACAATGCATGTGGCAGAGACCTGTCACTCATCTGAGAATGCAGGAGACCAGAGGGAGCAGCAAACCACATCTCACCCCTACACGATTGCAGCTGCCATAATAAGGATCTGAGATGCCTCCAGGAACCATAATAATGAGGGCAATTAGTGAGTTACAAATGAAAACTTCCAAATGCTGTACTCTGCAGATTTTTTTTTTTTTTTTTTTTTTTTTTTTTACCTTCATCTGAAGCAGCTAAGATACAAAGAGAAAGTGGTTTTGGGAAGGATGCTGCAGCTCCAAGGGCTGGTCTCAGCCCTGCCGAGAGGACTGGCTGACTTGAAAGTCACTGAGAGATGAGCTGTGCCACAGCGGGAAGGCTGAAGGGCTCATCCAGCTGACCTCGCAGGCGGGGAAGCCTCTGGGGACCCCTCTGTTGAGGGTTCACATTGTATGTGCATTGTCACATGTCCCCTCACCCCCTGGATCGCAGTGGGGTTTCCAGCACACACCAGTCCCCTGTTGGCCTAGTGTCTTAGAACAGGCTCATCCACTCTCCCACATACCCTTCGACATACTAATGTGAGACACAAGGTCCCCCATTTCTACTTCCCTAATTTCTCCCTCATTAAATGGCTTTGGAAGGACCACTCCCCTGTGACACGTGTGCCTCTGCTGGCATGAACCTCTCCCTCTCTGCTGGCCGCCTGGCCTCCCCATCCTCTCTGGTCTTTTTGCCCTTTCTGGTATTTGCAAAGTCACCAAATTTACAGCCGTGGGAACTTAGCGTGCTCTGCACTCCCTCCTCCAGGCCATCACCAGGGTGTGTTACTGCACTATTCCCTCTGAGCCCATTCCCCACAGTGCCCATTGCCCACTGTCCTTTTCCCCATGCTGGTTTAACCTGCTCCCTAGATCAGTACCCACCAGCCAAGAACCATCGCTTCCCATCCCTGATGCAGCTCAAAGTTGCAAAACTCCCCAGCCAGCACAGCAGCACCTTTGTCTCTCGAGAAGGATTACAGCTTCTTATTCTGAAAACAATATAAATCACTCCATTGATACATACTTACTCTTCCCTTTGTCACGGCCTAAACACGTGTCCTTCCCTTTGTAAGCTCCAACGCCGTGAACCTCGCACAGCTCCTCTGTGCAAACACGCTTTGCTTTGTGCTGACTGTTTGAATACAGAGCCAGGAGAGAAAGAGCCTTCCCTGCATGGCAGGGCCTGTGCCAGGAAGCTCCTGTTGGATTAGCTGCTGCCAACACACCCGGACCAGGTAGAACCTGCAATTTATTTAATGTGCACAGTTACAATAATTCCATTTTGCGTTCAGCCTTGTGAGACAGGCGTGAAATAAGAGGGTAACATTGGGAGGAGAAAAATTCCCTGATTTGTGCTTAGACAGGAGAAATGCTCTTTCTCTGCTACCTTGGCAATAAGATGATGAGGCAAGAAAGCATAAAATTATTCACATTCCTGACTCCCTCCTTTTCAGTAGCACCAACATGTATTCTGAAGAGCTTCAATGCAGGTTTTTACTGCAGAAAATAAACAGTGAATTGTGTCCCCAGTCAAGCAGCAGCAGCAGCAGCAGAAGAACACAACCTGAGTGCCTCCAGCCTCAGCTCCTCACCTCCTGCAAAGCCTCCCTGCTCAACCAAGCCTCATCATCATGCCAGGGTACAGACCCATTTGGCACAAGCCAACCCCTTTGTTGCTGAATGGCAAAACATCCAAAGCCTCCACATCATGATCCACAGGATCTCCTGTAGCCCCCATTTACCTGGGGGTGGGGAGTGCTTGGCTGGGGGGCTGTGGGGGCCTGGGTTGATGGGGTCTCTATACCTTTGCCTTTCACCAGGTTGGCTTTCCCCAGCTCACTTCCCCAAGCCAGCTCCCTGCACAGACAACTGCAGCACAGAGGGGACACAGACGACTAAGCCAATCATGGATGTGGTTTAAATTGATGTAAGTAGCACTGTAGCCAATTACCACCCCAAAGTCTTTGCACATGTTTCTTTGCTGCCAAACCCCCTGGGTGTAATTAGCAACATGCTGCGTGGCTGAGGGGCCAGCTCTGATGACTCTGCCCTGGACTGCTGCTCACAGGGCACATCCCTTCCTTCAGAAGGAGATGTCTCTGGTGAGGAGCTGCCTTGATGGATCAGATAAACCCGCACATGGCTGCCCTGCTGCTTAGCTGGAGGATGTCCCCATTGGACCCCTGTGTCCTGCCTGTGACCCACCAGACAGATCCCTCAGGCAGCAGCATGAGGTTGATGGGGCAAGTGGGCATCACACCTTGCCCCCCAGCAGCGATGGCCCTGCACTGCCGTCCCAGTTCTGCTGCAGCAATTGCTCCATGAGCACACATCCAGGTGCCCGGGAACAACACAGACACCCCTGTGCAGTTTGTGGGAGCCCTTCCCAAGCCAGGGCAGTGAAGGACAGGATGTCCATGTCCTCTGGTACCCTGGGCACACAGGGGAAGCCCTGGGCTGGGATTTCTCCTGCTCTCGGCAGTAACCAGAATGCTCCAGGGTCCTTTGACAGCCCCTCAGCAGCAGTACCTATCAAACTGTGCCAGCATCTGCTCTCTGGGCTTTTTTTTTCTTGTTGTTTTTTTTTTTTTTTTTTTAGCAAATGAGGAAACAAGAAACACAAACCACAATTCATTCAAACTCATGTGGCAGATCAGGGGTAGATTCTGCCCTGGGGTGTTTTCTCCTTGGATCATGTCACTCATTTTTCAGTCCATCACTCCTGCCTGTTTTCAAGCCTCTCAAATGCTCTCCTGATCCCAAATGAGGGAAACAGCTGTACCCTGGCTGGGCTCATGTGCTTTGTGCTTCAGTCCTTTGTGGGGGACATGAGTTCCATGCTTAACCACATGCCACATTTTGGTCTCTTTGAGACCAAAACTCTTCACTCCTTGAAGCTGGGAACATGTGTCCTTGGGTGAGAAAGATCAGAAAAGGACAGGGTGTGGAAAAATACAAGCAACAAGCTCAACACCAAGCACGTCATTTCCATGGAGGCATCGCCTAGCCTTGTGTCTCTTGGAGGGAGGGCGTCATTTAGCGCATTGATTCAAATGACCTCCACCATTCATCTTTGCAAGGCACGCTTTTTTTTTTTTTCTCCAAGAGGCAGTTTTAGCCACAGCATCATTCTGGGGGGACGTGGACAGCTTTGAAGGTACCCGACTCAAAGACCTAGTTATTCTTCCTGTTTTTCCCTCACCAGCTTCAGCAGCAAGAACACATAAATTGTGTGTCATAGCTGCCTTTTCATCTGTCCCGGGAGTTATAGACTGCACACATAAGACAATTCGTGTTCCTCTGCATAATGAGGTGAGTTTTATAAATCATAAATCTTCACTTAATATGCAGGTGGTGTTTGCTGCCAGGTTTAGGAAAACTGATGCTGTTGCCAAGTTCATGAATGTCATAAATCATTCATGCTAAGGTAGTCTGCAATTGCTCAGTCCTTTGAGACAGACCAATTTCAAGGTGGTTGTTTAACACACAAACGTGATCTTCATTGATTGTTTATACAAATATATATTTTCATTAAGTTTTTCCCTCTCCATTTTTTTCCCCCTTCTTTAGCTGCCAAGAGCCATGCCCTGAAGAGTCCCCACTAGTGGCTTCTTTCCAGTTTCAAAATTCCATCAGAAATCCAGTACCAAATGCATAAAAATCCATGAGCCTCCTAAAGCTCAGAATACACAGCCTGGATGTTTCAATAGATCCTGGTGCATGTGATTAAAAAAACCCCGGTGCAAGAGTGTGCACCTCGATTCTTCACAGGGTCGTTTTGGACATCCAGTATTTTCTGCAAAATTGCCATTAATCAAAGGTGTGCTGATCCCAGCAGGGGTTTTGTCGCTGCTCGAACAGTAGCTGCTGTGTGCACCAGAGCAGGTAATGCACCCCCCGTGGGGAATACCCTCTGTGCTGCTGGATTTAGCTTAGCCTACTCATACCGGAGCTTGCTGGGTGTTCTCCAGCCCCCTGCGATGTGCAGGATTCAGTGGGAAGTCTCATGGGAAAGCAGCTTTCCTGTGAGATCCACAGTTTTTAGTGGGATGGAAAATTAGAGCTGTGTAAATCCTGCAAGTACCTGGGAAGAGAAACACACATCTCCCCCCAGCCCAGTGCCAGTCCCAAGGGGCTGAGCATGGACAAAGCTGCTCAGTGCTGCAGGAAGGTTCAGTTCACCGAGCTCAACCCTGATGGGAGATGCTCCTCCTGGCCTCATATGTCCCAGCCTTGGATGGCCCCAGGAGCTCTCAGCCTCTTTGTGCCTCATCTTCCTATCCCACCACCTCCTGGGCTTTGTATTTTGCTTTCTGGTTTCATATGACCAAATTATTTCTAGGCTGGTCTTGCAAGGTAAAAGCCCTGTCACACCTTGAAGTGTTTCAGGTCATCTGGGGAGGGCTCTCTCCTCCCCTGCAGAAGCAGGACCTTGGATTATCAAAGCCTTTCACTTCTCACCTGATTTACATCTTTAAGAGATAAAAAAAAAAAAAAAAAAAAAGCAGAGTACTACTGGACAGAGCAGTAAATCAAAAAAATGTTTAGGCTCAGAGTCTTGAGAGGGTCTGATATTGAGCACCACATTAATTTTGAGTGGAGCTAAGAAAACTGCGTAGGTGGAAGAAGGCAGAAAATTTTGACTGCTGTTCCTCTCTTCCATCATCCTTTGCTGGTGTAATTAACTCATCACAAATAATTCACGCACAGAGTTCTCTCTCTCCTTTTTCCCTGTGATTAGCCAACAAGTGCTGAAGTTTCTCAAGTTTATTCCTTGTTCCAAACTACTCACCGAATAATTTTTGCTAATAACTCCCCAGCTGCAGACTGTTCCTCAGCATCTTGTTGCAAGCATGTGCCAGTCAGAATTTGAGAGCTGAGCTGGGCTGGTTAGTTTTGGTCAGATGTGGAGCTCTCCTCCCTGAATTTACTGAGGATGAAACTTAGAAAAGGGTTTTAGGGAAAAAGGGACTTAAAATTTAACTTGACACAAACCCCGCATCGGATTTGGCTGCCAGCCTGCCCTGAAATTTTGGTGATTTCAGTGTTATTTTTCACAATATTCCACAGATCTTGTGGTTCTCAGTACCAGATCAGACTGGTTAATATGTCCCATTTTTATTAATGCTCCTGCCTACAAACCAGTTCTTTCAGGTACTAATGAAAACTCAGCCCTGGGCATAGATGCTGCCAAAGGGAGCACCTCCCTTCATTTCAGCAGCTCCAAGGTTTCCACCTCCTCATTGCGAGGTGCCCTTCAGAGAAGCATCTTTCTAATGAGAATGACAGCTGATTCTTCCCACCAATTTGGAGCTGAGTTAAAACCTAGGTGAATCTCAAGAGCTACAGGACCTTCATGGCCAGAACTCCCTTCTCTGGGAGCAATTAAGCTGGAGTCGAGCCACTCTTGCACTCCTTGAGGTGCTTTCCACCAGGAAAGGGAAGGAGCTCTGGGGGTAGGTTGTTTTTGTGTTGGCACTTTATTTAGTGGGGATGTAGAGGGGGGATTCAAAACTTCTTTTGGATGTTCCTCCCATTCATGAACTGCAGAGATGGGGAATATATTTCTGTGCAGGGTGCTGCTGTGTCTCCTTGCTTGGGACGGGATCCCAGGGACAGGATGGGGGCAACAACAGCAAAGAATAGAGCTAGAATTGTAAAAGAGAGGGAAAAGTGGAAGGAGGAGAAGGGGATCAATTGAGGATGGGGAGGGGAGGAACTGCAGGGCTGTACTTGTGCTCCTGCTCTCTCAGGTCCCTGCTGCCAAGGTGGCACCCAGGCGGGCACAGCAGACTGGCTGGGGCTGCTGTACCAGTACCATCCAGTGTGGTTGGCAGAGAATAGGTTTTTTCCCTTAACATTTTGAGTTAAATAGGAGAATTATTTCCAGAGCCTGAGAATCACGCACACTCAGCAGGGTAAATGGTGCTTCTCTGTGTGCTGGCTGAGAGGCACTGCTGCATCCCAGGACAAGGGTGCTGGCCGGTGGGATGGTGGTGCTGGGTCCCAGGGATGGGCCCATTCCTGGGAGCAGGCTGCGAGGGGGAGCCAGCAGCCAACACACAGCAGCACTTTCTCCTTTCCCTCTCATCCCTTTTGTACTTGTCCTACTTCTTCAAAGCTCCTGATCACCCCAGCCAGTTTTTTTTCCCTTTGCTTTCTCCCAAAAGTGTGATATTATCACCATCTGTAAAACTGCCAAACAAGTGACTCGCCTTTGCCTTTCCCTGCAGGGCTGCTCTTCAATTAAAAGCTTTTCTTGATGTTTTAACTTTTGCCTCTCTTAATTGAGGCTCCTTTTTCCAGCCTCCTCCCCCTTTTTAACGAGAGGCTAAACCGCTGGTTAACAGAGCTTTGCCAGGGGCAGCACTGGCGACCGCATGGTGGGAAACCCCAGAGCGCATTGGGAGGGCAAAGGCTGCCAAAGCCAGGCTGCTCATGGCCTGGGCAAGTGTCACAGAGCCTGGGAGCAAAAGCCAGTGGAAAAATATAGGATCCAGGCCACATATAAAATGATCCTGCCCTGGGTACATGCTCCCAGGCTCAAACAGTCAGCACTTCAACAACTGACACAGTGACACTTCTCCTCTCCCTGTTCAAAATGCTGGGGAGGAACCCAACTGATGCACTGGAGACTGGTTGGGCACATACAGGTTTGCTGCTTGGCTGGTCCCAGCTTTGCACCTGGCAGCCAAATCCCCCCTCCTGGAGCACCATTGCAGCACGACCACCCCCAAACACTTTAAAAGCATGAGCTGGGTTAAATGTAGCAAGGAAAAACAGAACAACAAGACTGTACAACCTCTTTAATTTGCCTGCTAATTTATGGACAGGTAAGCTTCTTCCTGCCAAGCTTTTCTTTACACACACACACAAAAAGTTAGAAATATTTCGTAACAAAATATATTGAGAACTTCACAAATTTTACAAGTCCATCTTGTGCAGGGATGAGGCTAATTTTCTGTGAATTACTCTTTTTTTTTTTTTTTTTTTTTAATATAGTATGTGTGTGAGCAAAGCAATTACACACCTTTATTTATCGTACATCCAGCCTTGGCTAGGTTCAGGTAGATCAGGTTATGTGCACTCAGTTTTAAAAGCCAGTCATTTGTGAAAACCAATCTTCTTATAAAATAATGAATCAGAAACTTTCATGGGAATTAAGCATGTGCTTCTGGTACACAGAGAAGAACAGAGGTTATCACAGAGGTTTGCAGATCAGTTCCCTCCCTGCACCTCTCTGGGCTGGTTCTCGCAGGTGGCTCCAAGCTGCTGGGGATGTGGTGACTGCGTGCTCCAGACTGGGCTGAATGGGGGCTGGTTGCAAAGGGTTTCCTTGCACCAGGAAATGCAGACACGTCCCCTCAGTGCATTGTCTTGCTCCAGAAGGTCCACCAGCTCCTCTGCAAAGCTGCTGCACTCACTGAGCTGCTCAAGTCCAGGTGGTGCCAGATGTCCTTGAGCCACTGCTAAAAGAAGGGACAAATGTCTGTAAAAATCACTCCGCTTTTGCTGCCCCATTTTATTTCTTCCTTCCTACAGTGAGCCTTGTAGCTTGTAAACACTTAAACCATGCCCACCAACACTCATGCAGTTTTAAACCTGAAATGCTGCTTTGAAATACTTCCATGACTTCAGGTGTAGATTTTTTTCTCAGCCTTGGAACATTTTAAGAATTTCTGATGTTCTCTGCTTGGTTGTCTTCAAAAGTCGTTCATTCGCAGCATACAACCGCCTTATAAAGATGTGATGTTGAATTTGGGAGGGGAGAGGAGGAGCTGGAGCAGAAGGGCTGCTCGGAGCCCAGGAAGCTCTTCTCAAAGGTTTGCAGATGGGCAAGCAGACGCCTTCACGAGGGGAGAGCAGCACGAGCTCTTGGATGAAAGCGAACGAGGCGAGGACAGCGGGACTGGGGGAGAACATAGGAGTAAAAGCCAGGAGCAGGGTTTCCAAGCCTTGGGGGCTGCCTGCAAGGCCTCAGTGCACAATGCCCAACACACAGCACCCCTTCCATGCCAGTACAAAGCCACGGGGGCAAGCCAGACAGAGGAGACTCGCAGGCAGCACCTGGTTCATCCAGAGGCACAGGGATGTAAATATACAGCTAAACCCCGGGATAAATTCTGCAGGAGGCGTACATATATTTTTGTAGACAATTTTGATTAACAGACTGAAAATCAGTTTTATAGGGGTTTTTAGGAGCATGTTTGCCAGCATGAATAAATGACAAGTGCTCTTGCCTGGCTCTAAAAACAGGCTGGGAAGAGGCCTGTGGGGGCTGAGCGAGCCTCAAGGGGCTCGGTGTGTGGTGGCTCAGAGCTTGGTCAGCACCAGAACTACAGAAAAAAAAAAAAGTATGTTCTACCTTTTACAGATCATTTAATACCTAAGGAGATTCCTTAAAAATACAGATGAGCCACCTGATATGGCAGGATGAAAGCCTTATCTTCATGGCAGTGATTTTCCTGAAGATGCTTTTCTTCTTTGGCTGCTAGAAGCTTCGACGTAAAAAATTTATCGCATGCCCTCCCCTAATAAAATGTGACGGTTTTACTGTATTTTTTTATATAAATGTACATTTAGTTTTGAATTACACCAAGAGGCAGGCACTAGCTTTGGTCGAGTTGGTGATACGCAGCATAAATCACAGCTCCCTAGCAACTGCCCAGGACCACAGCCTTCTGCCTAAGGGTATGAGTAACTTCTGTTGACTTCACTGAAAGTTTCTAGTATCCTGCAGTGAGAGAAGAGGCCCCCCAGAGACTCATTTGCTGTTGATTAAAAGCAAGAAGCACCAGGCACCATGGTGCAGCTGAGCACTGTGCCACTTCCCACCTGCACTGCTGCTGGTGCATCGACTTGAAGCACAGCCTTCCTGATCCTGAGACCCCCAAAGCTCTTGTTTCTGACCCCAAAACCCTTTTTTCAACTGTTTCACTCCCAAACAGTGTCCAGTGTCACCACAGTGCTCCCAGCTGCCCCACACTGGGCTGGTCCCCCATATATCTGCCTGTCCTCACCCTACCCTGGTCTCCCTGGGGACAACCCACCCCCCAGCTGACTTCTGAAAAGGTTCTGGGGTTCCCTACAGCCACAGCCCTGGTCCACTCAGCAGCTGTGCAATGCGTGGAGAGCCAGGGGCAAGGGTTTATGGGGTTACCAGTTCCTATCACCCATAGTGAAGAGCACCAGCCTGGCTTTTCACTTCTTGGCCAGCATGTCCTGTCTGAGGCTGGGGGGAGGGAGGGCAGCAGAACCCCCCAAGCACATGGCTGGTGCATCAGCCAGTGGAGCAGCCGCCTTTGATCTGATTGAGCATAACGAGCAGCGTGGGACCTCAGGAGATGCATCATCAGCATGATTAGCCACATTCTCCAGGGAAAGGGCTACGCTGAGGAGATGGGGAGATGACTGGTGATGGAGGAGTAGCAGATGGTGTCTCTCAAGGAGAATGCTGGGACAGTAATTACAAGAGACAAGAGGAGAGCTGCTGGCTCGCTCACAAGAATTTGTCCAAGCAATCATGGGAAGTACCAGCATTTCTGGAGAGCAAGGAAGGGAGCACAACAGGGGATGAATACTCTTGCCCGCAGGCTCCCAGTGCCACGGACAGAGTCCACCAAGCAGGCTCAGACTGTTCCTCTGCTTTGTGCCAGGCCTACAACTCCCTCTTCACCAGGATAACCATGGTGTTTACATGCTTTAAGCTTGGCTTTACTTTCTCCCGCTGTACGTTGTCCAAATGGCATCCCAACCACCATGCTGCTTGTCCCTGCCACTTCCCAACAGGTCTGAGATAAAGATATGACTTTGGTTCTTGTTTCTTGTATAGGACAAGCTGTGCCAGGAAAGATGGGTTGGCTGTGACCTGGGAGCATCACTTTACAGAGATCAGGGAAAGAAAAACTAGAGCAAAGCTCACAGCTCGCAAGTGTTTTCCATCCTATTTTGCCCAGCTGTGATTTTACACCTTATTGCCCCATTACCCCACACCCTCATTTCTCTACTCAACCATGACATTTTAGTCCCCTTGGAGTAGCTTCCTGCCAGCCAAAGCATGGTGGAGGTTAGAGAAGAGTTTAATTAGTGCTCCTCATCCTTGCTTCCTGCTGCCCTGTGCCCCTGCAGCTGGGCTGGGCAAGCAGGGGATGTGGAAATGGAGAGGGGAAGAGGGCTGTGCCACCCCAGGGTGCTTTTACTGAGAGGAATCCCCCACCTCTATGTACCTCTTGATGTTTTAGCTCTGCATTGCAGCCTGATCAGTAGCTGAGACCTGAAGGTGATGAGGAAATCAGAGCTAATTACAACTACTAATTAGATCTCTGCTGAAATGCTACCTCTGCTCTGTGCCCGTGGGCTGTGATCTGAGATGGGTCCCCTCCTGCTCCGAGTGGTCCCTCTGCCTGCGCCACCCCATTGGCAGCATGTGCTGCACACATATGCGCCAAAAAAATTGAAAATTAAAAAAAAAGTTTAAAAAACCCCTCACTTTTGGCAAGACTGAAGAATTCCATGCCATGCTTCTGCTGACTTGGGCAGAGCTGCAGCCCCAGCTCTGCCGAGGGCACTGAGCCACAAACACCCCAGGGAGATCTACTACACTTCCCATTTATCCAGTTCAGCCTTTCAGAGTGAAACTGCCCAGGAGGTTGGGATGGCTCCACACACAGCAGGAGCCCGTCCACCCACCCACCCAGCACTCGAGGGGATCCAGCTGTCAGGGTACCCTCACCTTGGGGTTCTGCAGGGAGCAGAGCTGTGATTTTCCTCCTGCAAGCTTTGCCAAAGGACATTGCGGCACTTCTGCCCAGCTCCAGCACCAAAACCCTTCTCAGAGAGCCCCATCCTCCTCCATAGCAGATGAACAGCAGTGCCCAACACAGAGGGCCTCCTGGGGGACACTGGGAGAGCCAGCTCCTGGCCCCAGGCAGCCAGCAGCATCAGCTCAAGCATTTCTGTTCAAGCTATCCTCTTCCCTTCCTGGCAGCAGCAAACCCTTATGTCAATTCAGCTGCTCCTGGGAGATCCCTCAGCTCATGTACCCATCTCCTCTAGAAGGGAGGGGACCACTCCCCTCTCCTCAGAGAGGGGGTTTAACGTGAAAAGCCCCCCAGGCCCCAGGATTGCAAAGCAGAGCTGTGTCCAGGAGCATCGGCACTTTGGAGTCTGCCGAGGACACCTGCAGCACAGCCACACAGACACTTCGGTTATGTTGCCACCACCGTCAGCATTTGTCTTGCAGGATGCAGCATTGACCAAGGCAAACGCACCCCTGGGTCAATACCATTTGCTATTTATATCAGCAGACCTTATTAGGAGTGCCAGATTAGGCTATAAGGCCCTGATTTACTGGAGCACTTAAGCCTGTGCCTAACTTTAAGCACACAAGCAGATCCATTGACTTCAGCAGTTTAAGGTTCGACATTTGTAAGTAACTTGCTGAACAAGGACCTACATTATTCATCCAAAGCCCCAGGTAATGCATTCTTAAGAAATAACTGTAGCAAACTCCACAAATCCCTGCTGAAAGGACATCCTAAAGCCCTAGCTAGATAGAGAGATTAGCTAGGATTGCTCTGTAAACAGTGTGCATACTTATAGGTGTATATATATATATATTTTTAAATCGGGCAGTGCAAGGTTCAGATTGCCCAAATCCCAGCTCTGCCTTCCTGCTGGATCTCAGCAGGGGGGACACAGAGGCTCAGGAAAGCGGCACAGCACAGCCCTCCCCACAATGCATAGAGGGGACAATGCAATTAAGCCAATTAATTAAAGTGCAAACATAGGTGCTTCTCCCATAGACACTCAGGCAACATCAGCCATAACTGCAGCCAGTAGTTCAGCTCCTGTTACTGCAATATCAAGATGATCTAAAGCCATATAGAATTAAGGCATAGACATAAAACACTACAAGCAGTTGAAGCAGGCAGCCCCCTACTTCAGGGAGCCCCCATGAGCAGCAGAACCCCCCCTCCCCAGGGTGCAGGCCCACAGTACCTGTGGGAACAAGCAGAACCAGCCTGCTGACAGCACCAGCCACAGGCCAGGGATTCCCAGACCACTGCAGTGGACTGGAGCAGAGCAGAGCAAAGCACAACCCTGAGGACCATACCCACAAAGCAGACCTGATGTAGCACATAGGAAAACCACCCCATAGATCAAAGGAGGAGCAAGGGGCTCAGCTTAAATGCATCTCCCAACTAAAGGGGAAGGGCCTCAGTGAGGTTGCTCCCACCTCCTTAGCATCCACCTGTCCCAGAAGGAGCCCTTGGCACAGCTGTACCACACCAGGCCCCTGATGCTCAAGAGCCTCTCGGGCACCTTTATGCTGTGCATTAATCCCCCCTCTTTCCCTGGCTGGAGTTGTTTCCTCCAGACTGGGTTTCGGGCGGCTGGGAGGGAAAGCAGCGATGGTGCGGGCAGGATGCGTCCCGCTGGCCGCACCGTCTCCCTTGGCAGGGGACCTCCCTTTGCCCGGGACCTGGAGAGGCAGCGAGCAGATGGGCGCTTGCCCGCACGATGTTCCTGTGCCCGCAGCTGCAGCCACCTCCCGCCAGTCGTCGGGAGCGGCCCGTGTGGCATTCGCAGGGGAAAGCACTGTGCAGGCTTTGCTGCCAGCCTCCAGAAGATGGCTGGTAAAATGAGCTAAGATGACGCGAGTTTGAGCCATTTCATAAAACATAATAGAGGATTATATCCCCATCGTGCGATTGCACCAGATAGTCGAAAAAGCCCCACAATCTGTTGAAGGGATCTCATTCTGCAGTCAGCGTGATGAGCGACAAGAGAAATCCCTGCCACACCCAGGAGCCTTTGTAGGCTGTTACACTGTACAGCTTTTCCATACGTGTCTGCGCACAGGGATGACCACCTGTAGATGCACGGGTGGGGGTCTCTGTGCACGCAGACGGGTCCCTGGGCAATACACGGGAGCTGGAGGAAGAGACTCCACAACTGGGACGGCTTCATCTTCCTCATCGTGCTGCTGGTGGGGAGATACAAGCAGCAGGAGGTGGGAAGAGCCAACTGCTATGGATCCCACAACCACTGTTATTTGTCCCTGTGCGCATTGCTGGTATTTTGCATTAAAATATATGTTGTTAAATTTATGCCTTAATATATATATATGTGTAATATGTCTGAGTTATGGTTGCTGTGGGAACTATAACTTTCTCTTTTTCAAGAGGCTGTTACATGTCTTATTATGTTGTATCATCTGGAGGGTGGCTGGAAACAAGATTGCTGCTGTTAATCCTTCAGCATGGAGGGCTGATTAAACCTGGCCAGCCCCTCCTCGGGGCTGTCGCTGCACGTCAGGTCACTACCAGCTGCACGTGGGCAGTCTGTGTTTCATAGGCTCTCATTAGACCACCCATCTGGGGCAGAGGGTCCAGGCTCTGGGGTACATCACAGCGTAAAGCACTGGTGTGAGCTGGCTTTTTCTTGTCAGGGTGGTTGGATGGGGAGAAGTCCAGCCACCCTTGGGTTGGGGACCAGGCATACTGCTGCTTCCACCTTTCCCCTCCTCTCTGCACGAGGCAAACAGGGTCAAGCTCCTGTTTGCCCCTCAATAGGCAGGGCCTGGGAAGGATTTGGGCTGAGTCCCATCCTTGCCAGCTTGAGCACTTAGGAGTTGGGAACCGGGAGAAGAGCACATCCAAACCCCTGCGGGATGCAGCCCCATGGAACTGGCTGCTGCTGCCTGACCTCCATCCCTACCAGCTGGCATCAGCCAGACATGCCAAAGCCCCACACCATGGGGTTTGCTCCCAGAGGAGAATAGCTGGCCGCAGCCCTTTCCATACCTGCTCCCAGCATGGCTCTGCAGAGGATGTGCCCTCCCACCTCCCCGGGTGAGTGCTGGGGGAGCATATTCATCCCCACATGCAGAGACAAGGCAGCACCCAGGGTCACCGAGACACTGCTGGGACCCCCATTACAGCAGATCTTGCTGAAAGCAGGATTCACTCCCAAAAGCCTGGCACTGGGACCTCCTAACACTGTGGCAGAGTTTGTTTGTGTTTCATCTGCTGTGAGTCACCGAGGTGGCTGATTAAAGGCTTTAATGGGCCATGGAATGGGTTGATTTGCTGGGAGGCTGCTAGAAAAAGATAGGAAGGCTGCTCAGCGCCTTGGTCACTGGAGGTATAAACAAAGGATGGATTTTGCTAGCACATGTCCACTCTCCTCTTAATGAAACACAAATTGCTCACCAAGAAACTGCTCCAGGATATGGATGTTTGTGAGAGGCTAAATGGGCTTCTTAGAGTTTAAATATTTATTCCTTTGCTCACGCTTATTTTTTTTTAATTTGCAGAAGGCGCCCACGTATAAAAGCTTCAATGCACAACATTTAAAGGGAAGGAAAGTAATTTCTAACTGGTAAATGCTGCCCCACCAGACCCCTCCGTGGCTTGTTTAACAGATACTTCTTCTACAGTACCCTGAAGAGCAATGCATTTGGGCACTGCAGGACACATGAGGATGAGACTCCTGGCACCGCGAGGCAACACCAACTCCAAACCCCAGTGGAGATCCCAGCAGCAGCCCCTGAATGGCACATGGTGGGAGGAGCCCAGCAGTGATGGCCCCAGAGGGATCCCTTGGCATGTTCATGTGCCCTTGAGCCCAGGCAGGGCTGGGAGCTGCCAGCCCCCAAACCCACCTTAAACCTGGGTTCAGGGCTCTGGAAACCTGGCGCTGTGAGAGGCTTTTCCTGTAGAGCATCAATCCCAGGTGGGCTCAGTCCCAGTGGCCAAGACACTGGACTGAAGGGCTGGCCCAAGAGGGTTCCAGCCTGGAGCCAACCCATTACATCTCCCTATGGAGGGCAACGTCCCCCACACCGAGGTGTTCTCCGGAGCATCGTGGCCTCCCATCACTCTCCTGCTGGGGATGATTTATGCCAGATATAAATAATCCTCCAACCGAGGTTGCAGGAAGGAGTTATTTACAGAGGTGGGATGAATCCCGCTGCAGGGTGACGTTCCCCGCATGACTAATGGCTTTGGTAGCACTATTTTGAGCCTGTCCCTGCTGCAAGGAGGTTGAGAGGCAGGGGGTGGGATAGGGACAGGGTAGTTTTGGGGTGTCCTTGACCTTGAGCCCCCAGAAACAGGCTGGTGAGAATGTAGAAGGAAAACGTACAGGAGAGGCTTCCCTTGGGCTTTGTCTGTGTTGGTTCTGATCCCTCCCAGGTGACTTCTCAGCTTTCATGCTGTCACTCAGCCTTCAAGAACAAAGATTTCCCAAGGAAAATAAAAATGAGTGTATTTGCTACTTTGAGCCAGGGCCTCATTAAAGCCCAAATGCCCCTCATCTGTGGAGTGGGTGTTTGTCCCCATCTTGTTAGGGGGTGATAGTGCAAAACTAACTCAGCGTAAACCCCAGTACAAGAAGTTGGGTGAAGCTGTTGGACAATGAAAGCATGTGCTGCCTGGCTGAACACAGACAGCCTGGCCCTACCTGTGTAAGCCCTGCCTTGCTCCTGCCGGCACCTCCCTCCCTGCCTGCACCTCCCTGCCTGCCCGCACCTCCCTGCCTGCCCGCACCTCCCTCCCTGCCCGCACCTCCCTCCCTGCCCACACCTCCCTGCCTGCACTTCCCTCCCTGGCCATGAAAAATGGGGCAGGCAGCGCACAGCATTGATGGAACAGTACTGCAGTGAAATGACAGAGATTTCCCTTCCACAATACTGATATTTTAAAGTTATTTATGTACTAAATGTACCAGGGTTGCTATTGTCTCCGCAGCTCCATTTATTGTAAGACATGCAGCTTGAATTTCGCATGGAAGGCTTTGTGCTGGGGAGGGCTGCCTGTGCCGCACCAGCACTGCGGGAAGGAGCTCCAGCATCCATGTTGTCCTTCCCACCTCCCCAGTGCTGCCTGACCTTGTGCCAGGTGCTTACTGGTGCTTTTTACTGGGACAAATGCAGAAATTGAGTTTCACTCTATAATGGACTCTTCAGTGGCAGGTGGAGGTTTCAAGGGGACCTGAGGAAGTGGGGTGGCAGGGATGAGACAGCAACATAGGGCTGCATCGGCCCAGGGTTGGGAGAACATCAAGATGGGCACCTGCAAGCAGGGACGTGTTGTGCTGCCTGCCCTCCCTGTGACTCAGTTTCCCCATCTGCAGAACAGGGTGACTGCGTGTTTGGCAACCCCATGGCACAGGCATCTCACAAGTCCTGTCCTGGATGTTGCAATGCCCTGGAGCTCACAGAGCCAGGTCCTTGTCCCCAGCACCTGTTCCAGCTCTGTTTTCCTCGTCACTAAGCGTCAATCCACCTCAAACAGCGGCATTTGCAGGAGCCCTGGCTGTTTGCACTTGGCATGATATCACTCTGCTTTGCTGTTTATCTTCAGATAAACTCTTCAGATGAGTTTATTCCTGCCCTTGAATTGCTGTTTGGTTTGCAAGTCACTCATGGTCCATCGTGCCTCCACACGGCCCAGGCTCTGCCCTGGCTCTGCCTTGTGTCACTCATCGTCCCTCAGGGTTTTTTCCTGGTGATTGGCTCGTGTTGGGATTTGCACCACCTGGTTTGATGCCACTTGCCTCTGCCTGCATTTTCTTCTGCCCATTCCACATTATTAGTCCTTTTCTATTCCACTCCCCCCATCTCCCTTATGTTATTTGTTGCAATTTGGTTTTCTGACATTCTGTTGGGTTTTATTTTTCTTGGCATTGCATCTTTGGGGATTTCACTCACATCATTTCAGCCCGAATTTGCATTGACACCATTATGTTTCTTCTTTCCATCCTTCCCAGTTTTTCTTTGGAGCCAGCACCATTTCAATGCTCCCTGACATGGTTCAGGGTCAGTGCTCTCTGGCCTCCGTCTAGAGAGTTTGCCTTTCATGGCGTGCGACCGCTCATGACCACACGCTTGGCCTCAGGCAAGCGCAGGCAGAGCCTGTTTTAGTCTTTCTGGGCTGAGCTGGGGAAATGTTCCTGAGTCTGTAACATGAGTGGCTGCAGGGACTGTGACCCGGCCAGGAGCAGGAGAGCTGCTTGTAGCCTTGCGCCAGCCCCTCCCAAGCCAGCATCTTCTCTCTGCCTCCATTTCCCTCCTGCCAGGGCAGAGAGAACCGTGTCTGTCTGCCCTGGCACCTGAGCAGGTGAAGGACTATGACTTTTACTGAAGGTCACTGCCATGAGACAGGAACAATCACTATCATCACAAGGAGAGATCCAAATTCCTACGTCTTTGGCTTGAAGCTGAGATGGTTGAAGTGCCCCTTGCGGGCAGGGATCACTGGTGCTCCCCCCTGCCCCACACACTGGGGCACCCACCTCTTCCACAGCCATGTGGTGGTGGTTCATGAGCTGGGATCATCTGGTATGACCTGACTGCTCTCCTCTGGGTAAGTTCCAGGACTGGTGAGATAAGGATGAGTGGGCAGGAATGCCACCCAAAGGCTCCAGGTTGTCTGTCCTGGTCCTCACCTGCTGCATGTGCTTAGGAAGCTTGATGAGCTCCCTGGCACCAGGTCCTTCCTTGCTAATGTTAATATCCAGCCCTGGAAAAACACCATAGTACTACACAATAAAAATTGTCAGGGCAGGGATGTTACAAACCAGTAGTGGGAGGGAGATATTGGCAGTAATGCAGGTACCAGGTCAGTGTTCAAGCGGGAAAAAGCACCTAGGCTCCCCAAATCACTGCCTGGTGCATCATCTGCCCAGTTACCAGTTCTTATCACAGACCATTCCCTCAGTAGAGATCTGCCGGGGAGGGGACTGGGGGGAGCTGGACAGATCAACTGACAACTGCCTGGGACATAGCAGCCTGGGAACATCCCAAGGTGAGGGGAGAGGGATCCTTGGCAGCAAGAGCACAAACTCTTTGTGTCACCACCCAAGGGGCAGCCCTGCAAGAGGCTCAACAAGCAGCAACAAGGCCCCTCCCGCCACATCACCCCAGCGTCTGTGAATTGATAGGGTGTGATGGGGGTGTGAACATGTCTGTGTGGCCTGCACGCCATGCATCCCTGAGCTGGGCTTTGCTCTGGGGCCAGATGCCCACCAGCTGGGAACAGGCTGAGCCTTGGCATTGGTCATGGTGTTGTGCACAACTTGGTGCTGTGCCTGGAGGTGGAGGCTCTCAAGAAGGAGAGTTCCACCACTATGCTGTGTAATCCTGACAACCAAGCACATCCTCCCAGCCTGAGCCTCCCGCAAGCCTGCCAAGCTGAGCTGGAGTTTCATCCTCCCCAGACCCCAGCTCTTCTGAGCAAGGCTAGAGATGCCAGATTTTACCCTCAGACAGAAAAAAAAAGGAGCTGGAGGATGCATGGAGGGAGCCAACAGGAAAACCAACATGATCAGATATCCTGAATCACAGGAAAAAACGACAGCATGGCATGTCTGAGCAGAATGGTGTGTCTGAGCAGAACGAACAGCATGTCAGTGCTCGCTAGGGAGGAGAGGGATCTCGGCACAGTGGCTAACGGGGGAACTGTGAGTCCCCACTTTGTCAAGTACATCTGAGATCCACATTTAGACTCTCTGGGAAATGCTGGCTGAAAGGAAGCTGGCACAAAATTTCCATTTGCAATCACAGGGACTTGGGGAAATCAGTCTCTTTAGAGTCCTTTGCAAACCTCAGTCGGGTGGCTTTAAATATTTCCTGTACTCCTGCACATCAGGTCCCAAAATTGCAGGGTACATTCTCCCAGGCAGCCGGTTGGCTTAGATGCTGTAAAGCCACCAAAACAGTTTCTGCAGGTACTGATGAAAACCAGTCCTTAATGTGGCTGATTCGCAGTTGAAAAACTCTGAAGTCCTTTTGAATTGGGGAAAAACCAGAAATTATTCTTGTGCCTACAGATTATTAGTGTCCTTCCTGCTCTGGGCTGGCGATGAGAGTGGGATGAGGAAAGCCCACGTTTCAGCCAGCTGTGCCCACCATCTCCTACTGCAGGGATCAGTGACGGAAATACCCACCCAGGGGCATCTCCTGGTGCCTCTGTGGTTTTGGATGGCTCGACTGGGGAAACTGTAAGGCAGAGATAATGCTTGTCCTGCTGTGTAGCTAATGACATTGCCATCTTGGAGGCTTTAAAGTGGCTGGAGTGAGCATTAAGAGTCTTTGGGATCCATCATTTTTTCTCTTAAGCATAACAGCAGGTAACATCTATTTCTCCCCTTTTCAAGATGCCTCTGATGTCCCTGCCTGCTTCAAGGGAGAGCCCTTAATCAAACCCTAAAAATTCAATAAGGTACTAGAAAAGAAACTTTTCTCAATTCATTACAGCTTCTCCCAAAGAGACCAACCCCTTTGCCTTCACCCTACCAGCATGAGTGAGGGCAAGATGGAAGGCTTCTCTGCTCTCCAGGCCACCAAGATTCATCACAATTGCCGTGATTTGCCTCACCTACGTCTAGAGCCCAAATGCCCCAGCTCATCACAGCTTGGAGCCACCAGCAGCTCCAAGAGCCAGATGTCAAAGCAGCTGCCTCCAATGGGTGAGAGGCGTGGGAGACATCATGGCCCTGCAGATCCATGGCTGATGGCAAAAGGGCATGAGCATTGCTGCATGAGCACTGCTGCAGAGCATGGAGAAAGTGCAGAGATTTAAACAAGAGATGGATGGGTCTGTGAAAGAGATTTGGGCTGGATTCAGCTGTTTCTTTAGGCAGGCCTACTGCCACCTCACATCTCTGCTCAACATCTCCCAAAGGGAAAGGACTGAAATGTCCTTAAGGCTCACACAGGCATTTTACAAAAACATTTATTCCTGGTCATTATAAATCTGCTGGGCAGGCTGCAGCAGGTCATCAGCATCATTCTGAACAACTGACAGCTCCATGCAACAGCAAGCTCTTCAAACTCACCCCCCTCTGCTGGCTGCTGCCCTGGGACCATTGCCACCTGAACCACAGGGGTGACACCCCAGGTCTGCAACCACCCAGATCCCCACGCAGGTGGTGGCACAGGGGTGGACACAGAGATTGACAAGTGATGGACCACTTTGCATCTCTGCAGTGTCATTTACACCAACACAGCTCACATGGAGTGTAACTCACCCCCTACTTTGTCTTGGTGTAGTTGTCTGCCTATGGGAGAGGACCACAGCCCTGGCAAACACACCTCTGCCTGTGGTCCAGGAAGACCAACACTTTTGGTGGCAGCATCTGACTCCAGGCAATTGATAATGAGCATCCAGCTCTCCCAAAAATTGAGAGTCTCAAATATCAGAAGTTTTAAACCTAAAAAAACGCTGTGTCTCTTTCACCAGCTCTGAACTCCAGGGAGGTCACACTGTCAGGATTTTCCTCTTAATTTTAGGGACTAGCAACACTTTGCAGATTTTTTTTTCCTCCAGTGCCAACTGAGATCTTCACATTGAGCCCCACAAAGGTACATTGCTGCTTTACAGACCATAATTTACAGGAGATGAACATGGGAAGCACCAAGCCCACAAGCACCTTTAGGGTTTGACCTGTTTGCCTGAAGGTCCTGCAGATGTGAAGGTGCCCCCCTGCACTTTTAGGGTGTCCTGGTACCCCCAACAGCCAACTACACACCCCAAGGTGTGTGTCCAACACGGCTCCTCAGATGTGGCCAAACCCCCTGCCCTGAGCTTTTCTGAAATACCAGAACCATGAAATCCACAGCAAACCCCCTGTCAGTGCTGCTGTTAATTTCAACGGGCATCTCCAACACGTCCTGCTTTCGCTAGGAAAGAAGGATTGGCCAGCATATAACATGTGCAGCAAGAATTTAACACACACAGCCAGAATACAACATATACAGCCAGAATCTAACACATTTTCTGGTAAATACACCTGGACATAGGCTCAGCTGTACAAAATGGGACTCTGTAGGTGTCTGACAGCTATCGCGGTCACCAAGAACCCTGAAGAAACCCCCTGGGAAAAGGAAGAAGCATTAAAAAGCCCTCGACAGTAACAGCCCAGCCTCGTTCAGCCTGCCTCTGTCACCAGCACTGTAAGAGGGGAAGCAGAGGAAGGGGATATAAAACCAGAGCACTGCTGGAGCCGTGCCTGTCCCCAAAACCACTGCCCCATTGCTTTCCTTTCCTGTGGCTCCTGCTGCCACTTGCCTCCAGCCAGCAGTAATCCTGCTTTTAAAGCTGAAACCCCAAAGGGGCAGGTTAAAAACCATATTGGCAAAGAAGGTAGAAACACGAGGGATGGGTTCAAGCTGTCACTTGTTACAGAGATTTCCCGCAGCTTGGGCATGTCATCACTGCAGAGCTAACGGCCCACGGGGCTCCCCGGCACTCACCGCCCTGGCATGGGTGGCAATGCAAGGAGGGCAGCCTCTCGAGCACTTGCTGTGACACGGGGACAGGACACTGGGCTGGGCAGCCCCAGCACTGAGCAGCCCCGGTAAAGGCAGAGGAAATCATCTTCTGCCAAGGATCAGAGGGAGCCCTGCTCTGCAGTCAAAGCCCTTGGGTCCAGACAGACAGAAAAAAAAAAAATAACAGGCATATCAAAGACTAATTAGGGACAACCCTAGCTCCTCTGTAGTCAATAAAGTTTTGCTATTAACTATTATCAGGGCTAGATTTTACCCAAGGAGATTTCCTGTTAAAAAGCAGTTTAATTAAAGCAGGTGGAAAGCCCTTGTAGGGCTCCCTGCTCCCACGACAGAGACCCAGGCAGTCAGGTTACAAACACACTATCTCACAGACCTGAAATGGGATCAAGAGAAGATAAAAGGTACAGAGAGAGCCCAGGGGCTCAACTTATGCACAGGAGCAGACTCCCTCATGCAGAGACACCAAGCCCAGAATGCAGCAGCATCTCACACCCCCAGCCTATTCCTTTCTGCCCTACCTAAGCACCCCCACCCATCATAACCCTTCTAGCTCCCATTCTCACCCTCCTCTCAGTCTTTAACCACCTGGACTTCATTTCTTTAATTGATTTTCCTTCCTGCAGATATTTTAGGCACCTGCTGTCCCCAGATTGTTTGCTGTCTGATGGAAGCAAGGCAGCTCTGCTCTTATCTGTCAGGGTAGACGCAAGCAGATACCAGTAGGGTATAGGACAGCTCTCCTGAAGTTGGGTAATAGCTTTATGTAACTGGAATAAAAGATATGAATTCCAAAAAGCTCCTTTTATTCTTGCCCTGCCATGGAGTGGAGGGTTTGGGTGTGCCAAGAGCTCTGCTTGCACTGTGGTTCCCTAGCTAGTGGCAGCCCTGGGGGTTCGGGATTGTGGGGTGCCCAGTCCACCCTGGATGCAGAGCAAGTTGAGTGCTCCTCTCCCTCCAGACCAGAGAAAACAGTGCTTTGCCTCCAGCCTGGGAAAGCACAAACTCCCAAGGTTTCTGTTAGCACAGGGTACTGCTGCAAAGCTCCGTTTGGGATGCTTGAATTCAGGATTTGGAGGACATATTTTGCATTAATCAAATAAATGCATCTTGTGAGGCATTTTCCATTTAAATGTCTGAAACAGATGCTAACTAAATGATCAGTATGACACAAGCAATGTGGTCTGGGTTTAGAGGATACGGGAAGCAGTGGAGAGACTCCCAGGCAGCGAGCTGTGTGCTCGGTCCATGTGCCAAGTGACCTGCTGAGGACAGAGCCTCGATTAAGTGCTGATTAATCCATGGATGTAGAAAAAGTAATTCTTCAAACTTGCTGCCCAGACTGAAGAGCAGGACAGGAGCTCTTCTTTGCAAGGCTTCAAAACCCACTGTAAAACATGTAGTCATCTCTTACAAAAAGCCAGAAATAATTAATCCAGCTCTAACTTCTCACATAAACCAAGGGGGTTTCAGTGCTGTGCTGCCACCAGCTCTCCCCGGTTTGCTTTCATAGAGGAGCCTTTCCTGCAAACTTTCCTAGTGCAATAAAGTTAAGCCGCTTGGACTTACGCTGTGGAATGCAATAAATAAGGGTTGCTTGAATTGGTGGCTGAGCTGCTTATTGCATCAGTGGCAGCCAGATACCACGGGGAGAGGTGTGGGAGCCGGGCTGAGGGGGACACAATCATTCATTTGGGATAAGCATCCAGCAGGACAGGAGTTCAGCTAATCCTCCCCTGTGCTCGCTGTTTATGCAAGGGAGAGTAGGAATGTGGTGAGAGCAGGAGTGAGTCTTTCCAGGAAATATTCAGAAAATAGAGTTTCCTAAGCTGATCTGGGAGCTCAAAGGGATTTGAAAATACAAAATAATTGCTGGAAAGGAATCTCAAAATGATAGCTCCTTTTTCTGCCTGGCGTTACACTTCACTTCTCCTGATGGAGAGTTCAAGAGCCAGCTCTTTTTCCTCTTTTCATTAACTCCTATGACTACATACATTTGAGAAAAGCTTCCATTAGTCACAGTTGCTTTCCTACTCATCCTTCATGCCTTTCAGCTACACGGCCAGGCTAACTGGTACCCATATAAAATAGATTTCATGATGACAAGTATTTCCCTAAGTCCAGCTATGATCTGAACATCGTTATGTCTGCATAGAATTACCTCTTTCTGAGAAGTCAAGATTAGTGCAAATGCAGAAAATAATGATTTGGGACAGATACCTAATATCAAACAAATCCTTGCTCTGACTCCTACCATCTCTTGGCTACCAGTGAAGAGCACCAGGCCATGAACAAGCACCATCAGTGAGATGATCCTTTCCAATTATCTGTAACTTAAAAGGTCTGGCAGAGGGTATCCATGCACTGGGAATCCCATGTCTCCCCCAAAATAGTGTCAGCCATCTCTGCCACCCCTTCTGATCTTGAAGCTGCCCTAGCCATGGGCAGGTGGCTGCTTTCAGCATGGCGACCTGAGCAACTTTCCCAGCAAGGCTTACATTTGAAAGGCAGCAGTTTCCTTACTTGCTTCCTGGTGAAGAACACATTTTAGTGCAAAACCTGTACAACAGGCAAATGAAGCCACCTTCTGCCACCACAGGGACTATCTTTCACCTTTCCCAGGCATGCAAAACTCACAGTGAAACCAAATGGTAAGAATGGGCAGCTGGAAACAAGGGAGAAAAAGGACTGGGAACATCTGATGAGCCAGCTCTTGGCAGAAACTGCCTGAGAAGCTCTGCTCCAATGAGTTATCATTTGCCCTTGGTCTGAAAAGCTGAACAACATATTTTCCCTCCCCAGCATGCCGCTCATATGCAGAAACGCGGGTGCAGAGGCGACCGGACAGAAGAAGGGCAGCTCTGAGACACGTGCCAGGGGTGCAGTGCCCGCAAGCCACTCCAGATGCCCGCTCTGCGGTGAAGCGAGTCGCCCAAAGTTGGCACTGTTTGCAAACAGGAGGATCTGTTGGCTCTCTGTGTGGCGCAGGCTGTTCCCCTCCACGCTTGTTTAGCTGGCACCTCAGCCGTGTTACACCCTCGTGGGCTCGGTGCCACCTCGGCAGATGGGCGTCATTGCAGAGTTGTGAGAGGAACAATGGGCACTTCGATTGTCGGTGTATTAGAGGGAGGATTTATGTTCAGGAATGTTCAAACAGCAGCTCACACAGTGCCCCATGCCCTCCAGCAAAGGGGCTGAGCTGCTGAACTCCTGGGCAGGATGAATGCTGCGGAGGCACCATCCACTCCCTGTGCCACTGCGGGGCAGGCGGGGACTGGGAGCCAACTGGGAGTGCAAGTATTGCCACACTTCTCTATGCTCCTGGCTTTCTGCTGGAGAAATCACCATGTGAAGCCTTGTAGTTCTTTCCCAGGAGCTCAGTCCTCCTCTGGAAGAAGCTACAGGCACTCCCAAGGCTTCCACATCAAAGGAACACAAGCATCCTTCTCTGCTCCAGCAGAGCTTTTTATAGATGGCTACAGCCCATCCCGACGCTGGGCAGAATGTGCTTGGCCTTGGCCTCTTCGATTATTGCAGCTGTAGCAACTGGATCTGAGGAGTGACCTCAAAATAACAATAGGGACACGCTGTGAAATTCCTATATGAAATGACAATAAAAAAAAGGCTTTATTGCTGTTACTAAAAGTACTAACAGCAGCACTTTGTTCAAGCTGAGTTTTAAGGCCAGGATTTTAAAGTGTGCCCCAGGGGAATCCGCGCCCGTAGCGCACGGCATCACAGCTCCACAATGCTCCTTTGAAAATACCAGCCCTGTGCTTTGTCCCCTTCTGCATTTTCCATGTCGGTCTTGATTTGTACAAGGGAACAGCAAAAAAAAAATTCTTGCTTGTCTCTTTGTGCCAATGTATTACTCTTGCAGATATAGGATTTTTGTGTTCCAGTGAAAAGGTGTAAATAGATACTGAGATTTCAAACAAAACTGGCCACCTAACCTCTGAAGTGCTACTTCCTACTGCTCTCTCCTCGTGTTTTGTGCCTGTTTACCTGTGGTATTGGCTACATGGTCATATCTACACAGCAAGTGAAGGTCTGACCACAAGGCTCGCTAGGTGCCCATGCTTGCTCAGCTATGCTAGCAGAATGCCACTGGCAGGGAGGAGGAGCACAGAGGCTCTGCTGAGCATTAGCACATCAGATGGAAACTCTTCTTAGTACCCTGGCATTGTGCTGTCCTTGCCAGAGCACTGCAAAATCTGTGGCCACATCTTTGCTGCAGTTGCTTCCTTGTGAGCTGGTTTTCATCTGTGTGAGCAGAGCCATAGCTCCACTGCAGAGATGTCCCCTGGTCCACCACCTTCACATGCCATCACTCCTGCCTAAGGGTTTCTGAAAACACCAGTGCTTGTCTGTCCTCCTGTGCATTTCTGCTGGAGAAAGACACCAGATGACCCGCTTTCAGTTGTCTCACATTCCTTCTCCTTCGAGTGCATTTCCATGGTTTTGAATGGAAAACCGTGAAGAACCTCAAGCAGCATGGCCATGACTGTCTCCATTTATAACCAAATAAAATTAAGCTTGAGTCTGAACGTCCCTTGTTCGGCATCTGTGCGCATATGTGCCGGTGGATGTAATAGTTTCTCAGTGGTTTTCCAGGCTGGTTTTGAGGTCTTGTGGTATACCAGGGACTTGTGGCCAGACCTTCAGCTCAGACAGGAGCTCAGAGGCAGAAAGAAAGGGGCAGAGACAGGTGGATTTCCTTCTCCAGGTCATACAGTGTGAAACCACAAATTCCACACCACTTCTCTGCTACTTTCCTGGGCAAACAGGACAAGCTCACCAACGGGCTGGGGAAGGTTTTAAAAGGAAAGACAAAAGCTGGGGGAATGGGTGAGGAAAGTAAGGCATGAACAGCAATGCTCCTGGCAATCTCAGATCCAGCCTTGGATGAGAACTACAAGACCCATTTGCCACTTCCACCAAAGCTCTGTGAAGTCCATGAGATGAGACAGAATAATAAAATGTGCCCTGGTTTTCATTTTTGCTCTGAGGATAAGCAAGGCAAGAAGGTAACACCATGCAAAGGCCATGGAGAAAAGCTGTCTCTGAATGCCTCTGCATGATTCAGAGTTCAGCTTTGCTTCTCCACTTCAACTTCTAATTTTCATGCACCATCACACCATGGAATGGAGGGGCAGATGACATCCAAAAGCCAGGACACCTCTCAAAAGTTACACATGGCTCTTTCAGGAAAAAAAAATAATCTTAGTGGCATGATAGATTAGAGCTAAACTTGCGCTGCAGAGCAGGCATCAATCAGCCAGGAATGCCCTGCAAAGGTAGCAGGGCACATGAGAATGAGCAGCTGGAATCTTGGCTTCAAGGTGGATGTAATCAAGGACCTTCTGAAATCATGGTGCTTCTCTGATAGCTAAATCAAAACATCCCTGGGGTGGTCCTATCATACCCACAGAAAACAAACGTGCTACACACTCTCAGCACTGAAGACCCAACACACCGTGACTCTAGAAGATTGTAACCAGGGCATCTTCACATCTTCCAGGAAGACATCAGCACCTATGCTGTTAGTACAATTATTGCTGTTCTTCAAAACACACCCAGTATTGTCTTTCTATTTGAGACACAATTGCCCAAATCATCCCTTCAGTAACACGTCAGTGGGCAGGAGCTGATGAGCTCACCCCAATATTTGCTTCTGGATGCTGCACTGAACCAAACCCTGTGCCCTTTTATTTTGGTTCCTTCAGACCACCAGCAAAGGAGACCCTCTCTGTGTGGCTTGAGTGCTCAGGCATTTGGATGAAGGCACTTTCAGGCTTTCTGCAGCTTTATGAGTTCTCATGGGAAGCTCGAGAAGATGAACGGATCGTTTCTCTTGCAAGTACTCATTAAAAATGTGAAATGCATGATGATTGCCTGCCAACCATCCAATTACTATTTTTGCCCATGACACAGAGGGATGGTGAGAGCATCTCCCAGCCAGGCAAAGTGCAAATCAAAGAAGCACAAATTCTCTCATTTCTGCAGGGTCAGAGCTTCTGGACAAGGACTTGCAGTACTGGACAGACTCGTTCTCCAATGGGAGTAACCAGTACAAGGGCTTGTCAATACTCAAGGCTGAATAAATGAGCAAACTTGGGTTGGAAAATGAAGGGGGAGACTGTTAGATCTTGAATATTGAAACCACAGTATCTTTGTAGATACCATAGTGAGTTGTAGCTGCTTTTCCTGAATGCAGAAGCTGTACCAGAGCCAGGGAGCAGCCCTGCCATGCCCTCCAGTTGTGCATGGAGGGTAGCTGGGTTTTTTAATTTGTTTCTGCCCTAAGAATTCTCTGTTCCTGTGGCCGGGCCTCACTCACCATGATGTTACAGCTCAGGAGGTCACTGCTGTGCTAGGTGAGGCACTGGTTTGCCAAGTGAGTGTCCAGTCTCGGGCAATGGTCCTCCCTGGCTTCTGAGATGTGCAGGTCTCCATTGGTGCACATGGCAGCTGTGCAGGGCTTTCCTTGAGAGGGAAGAGGAGATTAACTTGGGCCCTGGAGCACTGTGTTAGGTGTTTGATTGCTTCCACAATGTCATCAGCCTGCAGAACCACAGATGGTACCAGTTGCTG